>CAMOHE010045744.1:19837-74961 GCA_946598075.1 Artocarpus hirsutus | reverse complement strand
GACTACTCTCAGTGATGATATCAAGTCGCTGATTGCCAGATTTTGGTGGGGAAGTATCAGGGGAAGGTGGAAAATCCATTGGCTCAAATAGGATATTTTTTGTCGACTAAAGGAGGAGGGAGGCCTTGGGTTTTGGGATTTTATCTCTTTTAATCAGGCACCGTGGCAAAACAAGGGAGGAGAATCATTCAACAGCCCTCATTTCTCCTCTGTCGTGTGTTGAAGGGTAAATATTTTTCTCACTCTTCATTCTTGGATGGCCCGGGTAGAAGTGGATGTTCGTGTGCATTGCAGAGTATTTCTAGGGGTCACAAACTACTCAAAAAAAGGTTTACGATGGTGGATAAGGAATGGTTCTTGCATTCGTGCTTTTACAAACCCTTGGATGCCCAGCCCCTCCACTTTCAGGCCGGTTACTGGATTTTTTAATGGGTAACTCTGTTGGTATGTCTCCGATTTCATCAACAAGGTAGGTTTTTGGGACACCACTCTTATCAACCAGGTCTTCCTTCCCATTGTTACGAAGCTATTCTAAGCATTCTATCAAGTGGTGGTAATAAACCTGATCGGATTGTTTGGCATTTTGGCAATAAGGAATCTTATTCAGTTTGGTCTGGATATCGGGTGTTTGTTGAGTCAAATTCTTACACAAGTTCTGCCTGCCCAGCTAATCTTTCAAAATGGTGGAGATTCTTGTGGAATTTGAATATTTTAAACAAATTCAAAATCTTTATTTGGAGAGCCTTCTACGATGCACTCCCCTCAAATATAAACCTCTCAAATCACCACATTCTTATTAATAGGATATGTAATCGCCGTGGGGAGGCCGAGGATTTGGGTCATGTTCTTTTGTTATGCAGGTTTTGTCTAGGTTTTTGGGACTTATCTCCGTGGGCTGTTTTGTTGTACGAACTGAGGAATTTTCATCCTGCTGAGGTATTTCTTTTGCTCTTTAATACAATCTCAAAAAATGACTTTAACTATTTGCGCTTGTGCTATGGAGCCTATGGTATTAAAAGAACAAGAACTGCTTTGAGGCTAAGCCTAAATCCCCATCGATTCAGTTGGAAGGCTCTTGTCTACGGCTTAATGAATTTCATGAGTTGAGTGTGGTGGCGAATACTTCCAAACCTCCATAGAAGCAAATTGCTATACATTGGTCCCCTCCTCCAACTAAGATTGTAAAGCTTAACATCGATGCCCCGACAGGAGAGAATTCTGGTGGGTTTGAAGTCAGCTACGTTGTTCAGGACCATTATAAGTCTGTCTTGGGTATCATGTCAAATACTTTTAGGGGAGGTTTTTTGCTTCAATTGGCCAAACTGGCTGCCATGAGAAAAGGTCTAATTTTTGCCCTCAACTCGAGCCTCTTAAACATATTGGTGGAGTTAGATTGTAAGGGTGCAGTTATTGCTTCATCGGAAACATCCTCTCTAGCCTCTCATGGTCTGCTTGTTGGTGAAATTCATGAGTTGCTGCTTTTTAGATGCTAACATCAATTTTTTTGTTATTTTTTTATTTTTTTGCTAGAACTGCCAATGAAGTGGAAAACCACCTTGCCTCTGCTACTTTAACAGAGGCTTTGTTTGTAAGTCTACCGTAGCGATTCCTGGCTCTTTGTTAAACTTTGTAACCTTGGACAGTTTGTCCTCTCATTAATGCAATTTGACAAGTTTCCATAAAGTCTTATTCATTAAAGAGAAATATAGTCGATATTTTTGTACGTAAATGATATTCACTATTCTAACTTTCATTTCCTCTTACACCACGTCCACAGGACTAGATGAACCATCTTACTCGTTACATTAGAGTAATTATTTGTGACGAAGAAATATTCTATTTGCTATGCACGCTTAGATTCTCATCAAATTCATTCTCTCTCTCTCTCTTCAAATATGCTCTTTTCTTAAATCTAATCTAATAAATATGTTCATAATATTTACTTTTTTATATGTATTTTATACGAGATAAGTTCAAATTACAATGTGTTTGATTCTATAGCATAGTACCAAGTGTGAAGAACAATTTTATTCACACTCATGCACAACACTACGGATGAGATCTGCTAAACTCGCTTCGTTTTCATAATTATGATCATCCATGTAAGAAAGAAACATATGATTAGATAATAAGACACTAATCGAAACCGTCAATGGTTATTTTAACTTTTTTATTATTTTTAATGTAATTTTGGCCCGATTTAATATTTAATTAAGATGCATCTACTATGAAGCAACTAATGAGAGGGACATCTTCTACCAAAAAAAAAAAACTATGAGAGGGACATCCTATTGGGGTATTCTCATACCTTGCAGAAAAAAAACAACAACCTATTTCGTCGTTTCTTCTCTCTTCCTCGTTGGTTTTTGTTATGATTGGTGATTATTGTTAAGTCTCTCTCTTTGAGAGTTTAGTATCTTTTTGTAAGAGTTTCAATAATTATTTGGTAACTATTTATTTGAAAAATAATCACCAAAAAATGTAATAATCAAATAATTAATGTAAACATTTTTTTTTTAAATAAAGCAAGCTAACAATTATCCAAGGAATCTATTTTTGCAACTCCTTCCCATTTCCGTTGTTAGAACTTGTTTGAATGGTTTTTAATGAGTTGTCCAAAGGAAATCAATAAACTTAAGAATTTATAATTAATATACTTTTGGTAGAAGTTGCACTATGTTGTAAGTTATAACAAAATAGAACTATTGAGAAATTAAACTATCAAACTCAAAAATAATTTTTAAAATTTTTGCCTCAAAAACAAAGGCCAATTCTACCATGCCTTTGCTTTTCCCATTTTTCAACGTGATGAATTATGGCATCAACAAATCAAAGCAAAACCAAACAAAATTAATTTGAAATTTCTCTTCTTTCTGCAAACGAACAAACTATTTCTCCCTTAGGTCATATTAATTAATAACAATGCAGAACCATAAATCCCAAAACGCACCAAAAAAAAAAAAGTCTTCTCATCTTCCATGGCAAATTCCAATTCTAAACGAGCATATCCAAAGACATCTTGTAACAATCCTATCAGTAGCTTCGCTGATTACAAGAGCTTGTACTTCGTATCGATACTGCCTATTTGCTCATAAAGCTCTATAGTTAATTGAATGCTTGTCATCGAAGCTCCGACGATAGAGATTGTCGTCGACCATCCAAAGCAGAAAGATTCACCGACTGTCGAAACAAAATGAAGATGTAGCTAAATTCTATGATGAATTGCAATTACAAAGAAACAAACAAAGTTAGGGTGCCAAATTGGAGAAGAGTTCTCCTCTCCAAAGAAACTCATTGAACAAATTAAAACAAGAACAAAAAAAAAAAAGAAAAAAGAAAAACTACGTAAATGACGTAAATGACATTCCGTTTAGTAAACGTTTTTTAAAATATTAGTTACATTTTTCTATGTTCTGTAATGCCTCCACATGTGCCTATTTTCATTGTTTTCTCTTTAGCTTACCTCTCTTTAGATTATGTCCATTCGATCTTTATCAAACGGTTGAACTAGGTGTCCGAAGGACATCTGGTACCAGACTTACCAACCCTATGAAAAATCCTTTTTAACCCATGGGGTTAAAATCCCACTACACACATAACAGTGAGACCCAATCTAGTTTATATTGTACTTTTTAGACTGGTACCTATTGTTTTGTGAATAGTGAAGTTTTAACCTATGGGGACCTAGACTTTTAGCGCTTTCACACAAAGGAAATTGAACTGTAGAATCTCAACTTTTGAAGCCTTTTAATGAAAGGTAAATTGCTCAATTGGTCTCCCAATCTTTTCTAAAAGTGAGATTTTGATCCCTTATTTTTTTTTTTTTTTTACCAAACTGACCTCAACTTTTTAATTAAGTTGCTAAGAGACCATTTGAATGGTGACCGTTAAAAATTGCTAAATATCATTTTTAAGTAAAATTATTAAATTACCTTCAAATAATTGATACATTAAAAAATTAAAAATAGATCAAAGCCATTGATTTAAAAACACCAAATCATAATCATTGGTTTAATTTTTACACCAAAAAATTTAAAATCAACAAAAAACAAAAACAAAAAAAAAAACCCAAAACCTATTGTTTAACATAAAACCATTAAACAAGCACAAACCAAAACCATCTTCCTCCAAAAAACAATCAAGAAAAATTCAAAATCAACAAAAAAGAAAAAAGAAAAAAAAACCCAAAACTTAGCCTCCCCCGTCAACCGCCCCTACCATTGCCCCCTCTTCCACGCCCGACCACCTAAACCTCTACTCTTTGTCACCATTGAGCCCCCTCCCTGTCGTACCCAACCCTTCCCGTCATACCTAACCCCATCGCAACCCCCCCTCCTAGTTGCACCCAGCCCTCCCCATCGCGCCTAACCCCATTGCTACCCCCTCCCCGTTGCAACCCCTCCTGGTCGCACTCAACCCTCCCCGTCGTAGCCCCCTCCCTATCACACTCATCCTTGTTGGCCTCTCTACTTCTCAATCTCTTCCTCTCTCTCTCTCTCCACCGGTTTTTTTTTTTTTTTTTCCTTTTTGTTTTAGGCAAGATTGAAGAGGAATGGGCTGAACTCTAACATCGCTCATGTTGCTGACGACTGGCGATTGGATGTTCTACTTCCTCTGGTCCAAAGAACAATTTCCGCTGAGTGAAGAAGAAGCTTCGATAATTGTGCGATTAGCTTTAGATCTATTTTTTTTAGAGAACTATATCTGATTTATGCTTTGAAAAGAATTAGATCTAATTTTTTTTTAAAAAAATATATTATTTTAATAATATATATTTATTTTTTTCCTTTTTTTAATTTTTTATGTTTTAATTTTAATTTTTTTAAAATATATTTTTTTACAAAAATACCTTATCTAAAATGGCCGTAAAACTCATTTAACGTCCATCCAATTAAAATGGTCCTCAGCATTTAATTGAAAGGTTAGGATTGATTTGGTCAAAAAAAAAAAAAAAAAGTTTGAGACCAAAATTTTATTTTTATAAAAGATGAAAACCAATTAAACAATTTATACTTTATCAATCCTGTAACTTGCTGGGTGATGCGTTATTATCGTACGCGCTTATCAAGTTGTCTTGTCTGCCTGATCAACTTCAATCAACTTAGTATGTATTAATTAATTTAAAGACAAGTTAAGAAAAGAAAAAAGCCCTCGTTCTAATGGACCATTCCCTAAAATAATATCTACCATCTGTCCAAGCTTGCAAGAAGGCCAAAGACAGGTCAGATGAGCTCTGTGACATGATAATGATTCCCAGCTAAAATTTAGAATAAAAATGGAGATTGACAAAACCACTCAACAAACGTTTTTTATTTTTTATTTTTTATTTTTTATTTTTTATTTTTTGGCACGTTTGAACTTACAAACACATTCAGAGTGTGTTTCATAATACAATTTAAACCAAAGTTAAAATAAATTGACTATAGTATGTAAAAGCTTTATATTATACCTTATTTTTTAAAAAATTATAACATATGAGAGCTTTATATTATAACAGTTTGAAACAATAATGTCAAATGAAGCCTCAATCCGAGATATTTCAAATGACAAGACTCTAGAAAGAAAAGGCTTTTCCCTTGTTTTCACATTTCAAAGACCCAAAGAAGAGAGAAGGTACCAAGGGTGGCAATAGAACTAAAACATTTTGCGACTCTGAAAATTTACAAGGGACCTTTAACAGAGACATGGAAAAACCAAAGATCATATCATTCAATTACACAAAGATGCGAATTCCAAAAGATTAAATTACTCTTGAATTTAAAACTTCCATGATTTGGATCCTTTCGATTTCTATAACAAAAATTTGTTTTCCAATACTGTAAGAGCAAGTGATACGAAATGAGATTACCAGACATGCTTTTTCTACACCTAAGGCACTCACTACTAATAGCAAATGTCAATGGTCCTTTAATTAATTCTCCTAGTCCGTCTGTTGGTGATCTAGTATAAACATCTTATAGCTCAATGTTTGAATACAATAACCCAACGGCTCAAGATCGATTGAGAACTTGACCCTCAAATGTCTTCTCAAAGAAAACAAAATTTAGGTCTGATTTGGCACTTCCAAGAGACAATGCCTCCCAAACATTTTTTACGAGGGCCAGACTGTCTGGTATAAGCTCATCGTGTGGAGGCATTCTTAGCAGCATGTACTATGTCTCTGTTAGTTATGATCCTCCTGGTATAAACTAATTGTTGTTACATGGTTGCCCCCATGATTTGCATTCTTTGAACTCCACCGTCACAAAGAACTGGTTGTTCTTGAGTTGCTTAGATTTGTAGGAGCATGCGGCATATCCTGCTCGGGTGACCAGTGTTAGGCGCTGATTTTTGGAATTATTACCACCGGGTCCACTTTCAGTTCTTGAATCCAAAGCTGGTCGCAAGAAGGCAACAAAGGCCTTATCAGAAGACTTAAGGTGGACCCAGCGGCAAAATACAAACCTTCTGTGGCCATGGCGTGATCTCATAGATATGCAAACTAACTGCAGATAGGAGCTGATGACGATGGGAGTTTATGTCCAACCAGGGATTCAGATATTCCCTCCTTAAGCATAGGCATATATTTGCTATAGTAGGTTTTGTTACGATCCCACATCAACTAAGTATGGGATTAGTTGGTGGCTTAGAAATCTATAGGCTCCCTCCTCCTACAAGCTGGTTTTAGGGGTGAGTTCTACCCCATGGGTTTGTGGCAATTGGTAAAGGCCCAGTATAAGATGGGTTCTATCAAGTGGTATCAGAGTCAAATCTCATACTCCACCCACATTGCGGAAGTGATGGTGTGTTATGATCCACATCGACCAAGTATGGGATTGGTTAGTGACTTATAAACCTACAAACTCCCTCTCAATTACCTTTTCTTCCGATATACATACACTTTAGGATTGCAAACTACTAAGACATACCCAAATTACGACAAACTCAAAGCTACATCAACCAATATGTATGAGAATTTTTTAGTAGGGTACATGAAAACACCACTTAGGTAGGGAATTGGCTTAAAACCGTTAAATATTTATCAAGTTCAACCAATTTTGCACATTCTTTCATTTTGATGCGATTTTGATGAAATTCAATATTTGGAAACATGCACTGCCATTAGATATTATATTCTACCGGAAAAACTTCTATTCAAGAAAGCCTGAGAATTTCATATTTTCACTCACCATTAACATGAACTTCGCATCTAAAAGTAGTTCTTGCATTAGCAAGCCCATCCATCAATCTATCATATCAAGCAATGTAAAGAATAAACCCCTTGTTCAACATCTCATCTACGAGCTTTTCCCCTTCTTTCCTTTTTCCTTCTCTTGTATTCCTAGATACCAAAAAATCATAGGCCATAGAATCTGGAATAAAGCCCATGCTAGAAGCCAACAAACTCAACTTGTTTGCTTCAACAGATTTTCCCACATTGCAAAGATCCTGAAGGAGACAATTAAAAGTCAGACTATCTGGAACTGTTCCCCCCTTTATCATCCTCTCTGTCAACCCTAACGCTTCATTGCTTCTTCCCAACTTCCTCAAACCTTCTATCAATGTTGTACAAGCAATCAAACTCAAACTATTTTCTCTCCTTTATATCTAATTCACTACCTCTAAAGCTCTTTTTGAATTCCCTTCTCTACATAGAACTTCCACAACGCCAAAGTAATCATATCCATTAGGCAACACCCCTTTCCAGGGAAAATCAATTAAAATCTTGCTAGCTTCCGAAACTCGACCTTCCTTGCAAAGCCCATCAACCAATATCTCACAAGTCACAGACGATAACTCGCACTCGAGCTTGATCATCTCGTAAGCCATACCAATCCCTTCCTCAAACTTCCTTTCCCTAAAGAACCCCATTATCAAAGTATTGAAACTAACCACATTAGGACTACACCCCTTCTCCCTCATCTCCCTAAACAACTCCAAAGCCGGCCCGAACTTCGAATTCCTGCGATAACTACTCAGCAAAATATTGAAGGTAAAAACATCAGGCTTGACTCTAAAACTACCACTCATCCTCTTGTAAAACTTCAAAGCCTTATCATGTTAACCTCATTTCACAAACCCATTAATCAAAACATTACAAAACTCAACACTAGGCCTCCCATCAATCAACTTCCTCATGGAATCAAACGTAGAAATAGCACAATCCAATTTCCCAACTCTACAATAAGCATTGATTGAAAAGCGAAAAATAGGTTCAGTTCCAGGGCAAGAGAAGATACCGTCAGAGCAAGGGCAAGGGTTTGTGGCGATGAACTCGAGGAGCGTGGCGAGTTCGTCGAAGCGGTCGGAGACGGCGAGGGTGCGGGCCATCCAGTCGAAGGTGTGGTGGTCATGGCGGGAGGAGTCGACAGTGGAGGCCCAGATGAAGATGTGGGAGTCGTAGTGGGTGAAGCTGGGGTGGTGGCGGAGCTTGGATTTGAGGAAATAGAGGATGGTTTAGGGAGTGAAGGGAGGCTTAAGATGGGTCTTGAGGAAGGGGTGAGAAGATGGGTGTCGTTTTGAGGAATTCAGTTGTCGTTTTGGGGGGTTAGAGAGAGTGTTGGGGGTGTTGTGGAGGCCATGGAAGAGGTGGGTGTGGGAATGGAGAGAGCGGTGGTGGTTTTTGAGAGAGTTTTTGGAGTCTAGGAATGGGCTTTGGGAAAGGGAATCTCTTCTTCAATTAGTTGTTGTTCTCCACAGCGCCTACGGGACTGGATCTCGCCTCTGCTGCCGCCGCCAGAAACTTGGCTCCCCGGCGTTGAGCCGGAATAGCCAACTTAGCGTTTGGTAGGCGGGAAGAGTTCTCTAGAGGCCTGGGAAAGTCGACCGCCTTAGGAGGTGGAGGCGAACGATAAATCAATATATTTTTTTTCCTTTCCCCCCAACTTTCCTTTTTTTTTTTTTTTGGGAACAAAAAATAAGGCTTATGCTCTATTTTTTATCATATTTTTGAATAAAATGACCAAACTTTTAAAAAATTAAAAAATTAGCGAAACTTTTTAAAAATTAAAAAATGACTTGTTTACAAGAATATATAACCATAAACAATGGTATATGATTGATTAACATTATACATCACTTATTAGTATAGTTTTTTATTAATAAATTGATTTATTATTGAAAAATTAATAAATTATTGTATGAATAAACCATTAAGTTAATCAACACCATGGATATACAAAAACAGTTACCTCTATCATTTTCAAAAACTTCAACTACTTATTAAAACAACTTAAAAAAGACCCTTTACCTCAAATCCTTTATTTGTTTATTTATTTTAAGTTTTCTCGATGAAAAGAAAGGAGGTTTTTTTCCTCTCTCTTTGTGGAAAAAGATTCACATGGGCAAAGGAAGAATACAGATTTATATTAAAATTTTTATCAAATTTCACATATAAGTTAAGTGAGAGATTTCGCACATAAGGTGGAATAAAGATAGAATTTTAATTTTTTTAGAAAAAATTCCAAAAATTTTAACTAAGACAAATTTTGAATTTCGTTTCAAAGGTAAAATTAAAAGAAAAAAATCAAGTGGGAAAGTTCCTTTCCCTTAACTCTATATAGCTCTGCTATGAATTTTGGCATCAGGATTTGAGTGATATGTGGCCAGAGATTAAAGCTTGAGGATAATGAAGACACGTTGATTCCTTTATAATTTTATCCTAATTGTAGTATGATTTTAATGGTCAACTATGTCAAGTTTTCGTTCTTTTCTTTTTTTCTTTCCCCCCCCTTTTTTTCTTCAGAGAACAATGTTAAGACTTAAGTAGTCATGATCACTAAAAAAAGATTGAATCATGATCATGAGTTAGAGCTTCCATATTTCAACATTTGTCTTTCAATCTCTGATTATGAGCTAGAATATTTAAATCAAAAAGTGATTGGATACTATTACATTTTTCTATCAAAAGTGATTATAGACTTTTTTATAACAAAAAAAAGTGATTAGAAATGTGATTTTTGAAATACGATAACTATTAGAGCATTTGAGAACTAAATTGAAACTTAAATATTATAGCATATAAAAGTTTTATGTTGTAACAGCTAAAACGTTGATGTTGGAACTTGGTTCCTAAACATTCTCTATAGCTATTTTCAAACTATATAATTGGGACTTTTATGCAATACTAGTTTGAGTATGTGTGATGCACGTATTAAGTTGTAATTGAAGTTTTTATAATGTAGATTATGAATAAAAAGAAGAGTTAATAGCATAATTATACATCCTGGTTTTAACTATTTTTCAATTTGTTCTTTTGTTTGTAGAAACTATAGAGGTATCATTTGAGTTAAAAAGTTTATTTCAATTTCATTATTGTGAATAAAAAAAAGGGACAAAACAACATAATTACTCTTGAATAGTTGTGAAAAATACTTTATATATTTAGAAACATAAAAAGTCTTAAATCGAAATAATAAATTTCAAAATAAGATCTTAAGTTTTATGGCTTTTTAAATGTTAAAATATTTTTTAAAAAATTTCTTAGGAAGAAATATACATTTCAAAAACAAATTCAGAGAGTAATTATAAAAACAAATTCAGTAGCTAAAATAAATTTCAAAAAAAAAATTTTAAGGGTATCCTCGTTTCATCTCTATGTTTTTTAATCCAAAAAGCACGCAAGGGATAAAATGAAAACAAAATTTTTAAATTCAAATGATACATTTGTAGTTTTTAAAAATATAGGGATATATTGAGAAATAATTAAAAATAAGAGGCATAGTTATGTAATTAACTTATAAAAGAATAAATACAAGAAAATTTTTATTTAGAGATTAAAAAAGAAAAGGCACAAATAGCCTTTGAAGATATTATTTGTTTTATTTTGGCTGCCAACATTCGTTTTTGGGTATAACTACCTTGAGATTTATGAAATATCTAACTTGGATCTAATTAAAAAATTGATAATTTTTGGTAAGAGTATTCGAGTAGAGTTTAATGAAAAATAAAATAATAAAATAAACAAATAGATCAAAAAATATTTTTTTTCAAAAAAAATGTGACAATTAAATTTCCAATTTCATATATGTATTTTTAAAGAATTTTTTTTCAAAATTATTTTACTTTATCTCCCTCATGACACGTCTCCTATTAGATTCTGTCTGAAAAAAGATAGTTTATTAATTACGGAGTCAAAAATGTATATTTAATTAACCATGTAAAATTTTATTTTAGTTTTTTAATTCAAGTAAACTAAAAAATATCAAGGCACACACACAAATTTGATAATGATAGAATTGAGAGGAAGAAACAGCAATATAAGTCATAATTGACCACTAGCTATGATTTTATTCTTGAGAGATAGTTTGATATTGGAATTTTAAGAAATCTAGGAGAAAAATGAAAAAAGTTGAAATGGACAAAAAATTAAGGGGAACAAAAGAGAAAAGATGGAGGACATTGGGGATAAGAGACTATAATAGACAAATAAAACAAAAAAAAAAATAGAGAAAGAAAAAGAAAAAGTAAAGTGTTGAATGCAAAAGATAATGATAGACAAAAAGAGTTAAGGAGCAAGAAGAAGAAGAAGAAGACCATGGTAAAACACCAAAAAAAGTAAAAAGGGAAAAAAATTCCCCTAAAAAGAAAGAGAGAGGGAGAGGGAAAAAAAGCAAAATATCAAAAGATAAAAGGGGAATAAATAAACATTATTTGCAAGAAACGATGATGAACAAACAAAGTTTTAAGTAGATTTTAAAGATAAAAGAACAGTAGACAAATATAGCACCGAAAAATAAAAAGAAAAAGGAAAAAAAAGAAGACTAATAAAATGAAAGAAAGGAAAAAAAGAGGTCAGGCACAAAATAGTGAGGGTAACAAATAAAGTAAGATGCAAATGAAAAAAAAAAAAAAAAAAGGACGAATAAAGCAAAGTTAGGGGAGGCAAAAAAAAAATTTAAAAGTTTAAAAAAATAAAAAAAAAAAGGAAAAAAGGATAGAAATAAAAAAACCCCAAAATGTTTAGTTTTGAATGGGAAAACATGAATAATGGATAATGGATATCCTATCCTTTGCTCTTTTATCGTAGTTAAGGAAACTTATAATTATAATATTTATTTTAATTAAATAAAAACATTATCGTTTTTTATGTAAATAAGAAAATTTGTAAATCACGTCTGTCAATTTTTTTTTTTGGGGGGAGGGACTCAAATTTTTTTTTTTTTTTTTTTACTATGCCAACAAAACGGTAATTAAACATCGAGATTCAACAGACTGGAATTTATTTCCATATTGTGTTAACAATCTAGTAGTTTTATTTTCAGGAAACCAAAAAGATCGCCTTTCTAGGCGAGGTCGTTTTTCAATAAGTCTGTCGTTTCACAGAACATTGTTATTTTCTCTCAAATTGTTTGAACTCATACACCAGTACAGGACTTCCATCGGCAAAATATGAAAAATCCATCCTACTCGTAGAATGCTATCTTGAACTGTCCAATTTTCATCAGATTCGGCAAGTCTTTGACATTCCTTTTCATTTTGATAAGCTAAAAAACCGCAATTGTATGACTCTAGAAACAGGCTTTGATGTTGCTTTCAAATTGCAGACACCCTAAGAGAAGAGGGACAAAAGGTATAACTAAACCAAACACTTTACTAACCGGAGCCTTTCTACCATCGAAACCGTTCTGCAAATTTACAAGGGAGTTTTAACAGAGACACGACGAAACCGAATATCATATCACTCAAATTTACAGACCCATGAATTGATACAGAAAGTTGAAAATACAAGAAGAGCAACTAAGCAAGTGATATGTAATAAGCTCCCCGGGAACGAACAGATCACATACATTCACCAACATGTGTACATTTTTTCAAGATCCAAGGCACTCGCTACGTACCGCTTAGTCCATAGTTTAATTAATTTTCCAGGTCAGTCCAAATATCAATGACCTTGTATAGACATTTTATAGCTCCATGTTTAAGTATGATTAATCCAGCGGCGCGTGATCGGTTGAGAAGCTGTCCCTCGAATATCATCTCTTGCAAGTGACGCCTGCATGGGTCTCAAAGAATTCAAAATTTAGGTCAGATTTGGTGCTTCAAGCGACAACGCCGCCCAAACTATCAACGGTTCTTCAAAATAGAGGGTTAGACTGTCTGGTATAAACTCATTGTGTGGAGGCATTCTCAGCAGCAACCTTGATGAGAAAACCTCTTGCAGAAGAATGGGCTATGTCCCTGTTAGTTATGATCCTTCTTGCTTTTCTTCAGAATCATAGACATGTGATTTATATACTCGTGTCCTGTACGGGTTTCACCCATCAGCCACTGAAGAGCCTCAGCTGCTGCGTCTTTTTCAGCGCTCTTTTTGTTGTTACATGGTTGCCCCATTATTTGCATGCCATTAAACTCCACTGTGGCAAAGAACTGGTTGTTCTTGAGTTGCTTAGTTTTGTAGGTGGGAGCAGCATATCCTGCTCGGGTGAGCAGTGTTTGGAGCTGACTTTTAGAATTATCACCACCAGGTCCACTTTCAGTTCTTGAAACCAAGGCTGGCTGTGAGGTGGCAACAAAGGTCGTTGGAGAAGACTTAAGGTGGGCCTGGCGGCTAAATACAAATCTACCGTCGCACTGATCCTCAGAGATCAGCAACCGTACTGCAGATAGGAGCTGACGATAGGTATTTATGTCCAACCTAGAGTTCAGTAGCTGCCCATTTCCCCAGGGTTGAAATTAGTAACAAGTAATGTACAGAGAACAGTTTAAATGGTCTACAAGGACAAAATAAATTAGTATCACGTATATAGACGAACTCCATTGTGAAAGCAGCTAAATGTCTTAAAAATAGATGCACTTACTTTGTCCTGAATCAGATCGTCAAGTTCTCTCCTTAAGCATAGGTACATATCTGCTACAGCAGGTTTCATGAAGAATTCCAGATACCCTCCCAACATTTTCAAGTGTCCTTCCTGCCCGAGGATGAAAACAGATCTTTATATATAGTCATTGGCAACAAGAACACATCATACACCTTCACTTGCACAGCCCAGAAAACAATAAATTAAAACTTATACTGCACACATAGAAAGCAATACTCACACTATCCCCTTTCAATATGCTTCCACCAAATAGAAGAAGAGCTGAATCAGTCACAGCTGTCGAATCCCGAAGGAAAACAGAGTTCACTTTTATCTTCTCATTAAAAACTAGCCACGGGTATGGTATCTTAGCTTCCCGAGAATTAACTGAGTTCTAGACAAAACAAATGAACATAAATTAAAGGCTAGCATAACAGAGGATCCTGGCAGCAGATTCTTTATTGGATGATAGATCTTACCGAGTACAAAAGCACCGTGCCATCCTCCATGGTTTTTAGCGAAAATGACTTCTCATTGTTCTGCATATTCATTTCCGTGGCCTCAATAAATTATTCAATAGAAACTAATTATATTTACACTTAATGGGGAAAGCAGAAATATCACCCATCCAAACAGTAAACAGGTGAATATACCCTTCCAATATTATGTTACTTATTGGAAAGCAAACAGTAAAGCCACGATTGTCAGATCACTTAATTACTTAATATGCGTTATTCTGGCCGCAACATCCATACCTAAGTAAAGAAGGTAATGATTGAAGTCCAACAAATGGAAGTTGAATCATAAAAGACGAGAAGAGCTTCAAAAATAAAATAAAGGCCAAAAAGCAAATAGTAAAGCCACGATTGTCAGAGCACTTAATTACTTAATATGGGCTATTCTCACCGCAATATCCGTACCTAAGTAGAGAAGATAATGATTGAAGTCCAACAAATGAAGGAGGTTGAATCATTAAAAGACGAGAAGAGCTTCAAAAATAAAATAAAGGCCAAAGCTTACCACAATGGAGCAAACTCCAGGATATAGACCATAGCAAATAACTGCTCGTATGAGATGCTCATCATAGCCCCATGCATTATAGCTGGTGGGATCCGCATCGACCAGACCAGTATCCCTGAGCAAAGAGAAGAACTCCTTCCTAAGAGAATCGATTGCTTTCATTGATTGTGCTGAAAGGAAGTTTTTCCAGCAGTAATCATAACCAGCATAGTCTCTTTCAGCCTTTTTCCATCCCTCGTAAGCCCTGATAAGGGCAAGATGATCACTATAGTCTCTGGAAAACTGAGATTTAGCAGCCTCTGCAAGCTACATGGACAAGCGCATTTAACTCAAACCAGAATCCAATAATTTTAAGCAACTATTTAACAGCATTAATAACAAGCACAGATATACAACTCAATTTCTCCTGCAACCAGTCACCCCTGTAACACCATTACTCCACCCAAGACAGTCCTAATTTAAAGTAGCCAAGTGCATCCTATTCTTCAGGATTATAATGCCATGTTGGGATGCCTTGTCTCGCAGGGGTATAAGGGTATGCCACCCTCTACCCTTGTAACCCTTTTTCTTTAGTCAAAAAAAGAAAAAAGATCATCTCATGTGAGCCTAATCCAGAGTTTGATGAAGAGGAACACTCTTCCTTTGTTCTACAATCCTAAATCAATTGTCACATATCATTTTCACTTTTAACCATGCTTAAGCTTCTGCAACTGGTACCAAAATCCTAAAAGTATAGCCTTCAAGTCCTAATGCCACCCCTCTGAAACAATCTCAAATCCCCAACAAATTAGCCATTTTTCCTCCGAGTGTTCACACCAATTAAACAAAATAGCTGAAGCATATCATGAATTAATTGTAATAAAAGAATTAAACTAGAATCTCACGCACATCCTTCTTGTCCAACGGTGTTAAAAATGGATCTCTGACACTGAGCCCAGAAACAACAGTCAGTACTGGATCTAGGCAATTTAATATGGCACCTAATAAGAGCATCTTTCCAAGTTTTGGCTCCACAGGAAGCATTGTTATATATCGTCCTGTCAAGCAACTCAAACATCATAAGGCTTTTTGTTTAAGAAATAGTCTACTTGCAATAAATTGTTAGAAACAAAAATCAAATATCCTTCCCTACCTAAAACAGTGAGATTTTCATTCTCATCCAATGCCCCAATGAGTTTTAAATATTCGATGGCATTTTGCACCTACAAACACAAACCAAGCAAATTAAGCCGGAGGCAGTAGAACACTTGCCAAAAAATCAACATCATAGTTGTCACAAGTGTATTTTGAAGCATGTCATACGAGAGTTGAAAATACGAGCCGGATAATAATAATGGCTCAAACAACAACAACAACAACCAAAAAAAAAGTAAGGAAAGAGGGTTAAATAGGACAAGGATAACATTATTTGTGTACAACATGCATTTCCATGAGGGGCATTTGCATGGGGACAATGACGTCTTACAAATTCAAATTATACATATACATAAAGTGATTGTTACCGCTAATAACTCTGGTGACTGTAAAGCCCTAGATAGGAACTCCGAAATACTTCCAAGTTTTAAACTTTTTATTTGGAGACAGAGAGACTGCAAAGGTGTTCTCAAAATTTCAGGCAATTGATACTCCACAAAAGCATCATATACGCATCTAGGATAAAGATGGTAACATTCTCCAGGTTGAACCCGACCAGCTCTTCCTCTTCTCTAGAAGAACAAAATATAAACAAATACGAAGTATTTAATCACCAGAAGTTCAACATGTACTGAACAAAGCCAGAACAAAATTCAAAGTAGAACATAACCTTACTTGCTGAGCAGAAACCTTGGATATCCAGGAAGGAAGCAAACAAGGAGTATTGTTCAGTGCATCATATGATGTCTCTTTTGCCTTCCCACAGTCAAGTACAAAAACAACATCATTAATTGTGATACTTGTTTCGGCAATGTTGGTCGCAAGTACAATTTTCCGCACCCCATCTTTGGGCTCGGCAAATATTAATTTCTGCAGTTGATTAAAAATAAATATTAACCTCTGCATGCATTCCAGATCAATCAGTCTAAAAATTATAAAAGGAAAAGGAAAACAGATAAAAAAAAAAAAAAGAACAAAGAACAAAGTCAATCTATCATGTCCGGGAAGAAATCAACAAAAGCAAACAAAAAATCACACCAATACACTTATGTGAGTCTCAAAGGAACATCTGGATAGAGTCATACTCGTATCCTCTTCCTGAAGTGGAAGCCTCAAAGTAATTGAATCAATGCACTAGCGCTTTGGGTTGACGGCGAATAAATTTTACCATTGTAGTAACAACCACATTAAATTGGCAATTCTATAATCTTTTTGCAGAAAAATAATAATAATAATAATTAGTTAATTACCTGCTCAGAACTGGCCATAGAACCATGGCATGCTAGCAACAAAACTCTGGTTGGATCACCTAACATGTAATGAGCTTGGAGCTTTTCCTTCAGAGAACTTATGTCATCCCACCCAGTCATAAAAACTAGAATCGCGCCTGGCCTTTCATTCTCACAAATATAGCATAAAAGATTCTCAATGAAATTAAAACCAATTGAATCAGGATTCCAGCATGATAGAGATTCCCACGTCTGGAGGCTATAATCTTTCAGATCAGCAGCCTTCAGTGCATCCTGACCACATACACAAGTCAAAATAAGAAAATAGTGGACATAAAGTAGATATTTTATCAATAAGAAGTGGTCGTACTCATACCTCAACAACAGAAGCAATTTGGCTTTTCCTCTTTCTAGGTGCTTGCTTGTTCATCTTCCACATTCTTTCTTGACCATAATCATCAATTTGATTGTAAGGGGTCAATTTGTAGCCCGTCATTTCAAGAATATCCTCCAGAAAATGAGTTTGAACTGGGTACGTAAAACCCTAAATTAGGAAGAAAAAGAAAATACTACTGTAAGAATTAAACCCACCGCATCAGGCCATTATCCGCATCCCATACAAGACAAAATTCATAGATCTTAAAAAATTGGTACAAGAACCACATTGAAACTTAAAACATCACAAATTTGGACTTCCATCATGCATAACACTAGTCAACAAGAGGAAACGGGTAAAAATCAGGGAGACACTTAAATGAGCAATATTTTATATTCGATTATTAGAACAAGGAATTTTATCGAAAATAATAAAGCACAAGAGCAAAAGGCTAAACAAGTAATGTAATTCTAAAAATTAATGTGATGTCGGTTTGATATAAGAACCACCTTGAAAGTAAAAATTATAAATTTAGATCTTACATCTTGCATAATATGGGTCTATGAGAGCAAACAGGTAAAATTAGGCAGAGACGTAGAGAAGTGAAGAGCAATTTTTTATATGCAATTATTAGAACAAGAATTTTAACAAGAATAAAAAAGTAAAAGAGCAAAAGGTTAGAAAACCAATGTAATTCTAAAAAGCTACATGAGATGCCAAACAATTACATGTGATTATTAGCATTGAAAATTGCAGTTTCTACTTCCTTTCATGATTATCTACCTCCCCACATATTCTGCATATGTGGTACACACCAGAGGAGCCA
Source organism: Artocarpus hirsutus (assembly GCA_946598075.1). Classification (NCBI taxonomy): domain Eukaryota; kingdom Viridiplantae; phylum Streptophyta; class Magnoliopsida; order Rosales; family Moraceae; genus Artocarpus; species Artocarpus hirsutus. The sequence continues at coordinate 56,598 of CAMOHE010045744.1, read as the reverse complement.
ACTTAATTGCTCAGATAAAGCATAAAATTTAAACATTATGACATGAATATTACAGTCATCATATTTTGTATCCCTAATTATAGAAACTCAAACTCATCAAACACATGTTTGTTCCTTTCATGAAGTAGATAGAGATTACAAAAAATCTATACTTAATTTAGCAAAGATCAATCTTAAAATGGAAAAGCAAACATTAAACAAAGAGAAAAAAATTATAAAAAAAAAGAGGAAGAATGTGTAGTATTACTGGTTTGCAGTTGCTGCAAATTCAACAAGACCAGTTCTAAAAAATATAAAATAAATACATAAAAAAGAGGAAGCCGACAATAGAAGGATGAACCACAAACAAATTTAGAAGATACTGCTATACATCTTATAATCATCAAAATTATAAGAACACGTACTTAAAAACTTGAAATAAAGAAAACAAAGGGAAAGTTTCAAAAATTATAGGGATGAGCAGGCGAAAGGAATAATTGAAAGCTACCAATTTTCCCCAAAAAAAATACAACATTAGAGAAAAATAGTCACACAAACATAACTGCTCTTATGAAGTAACCACCACAAATTAGAAAACTAAGGGACACATGTAACGTTATTCTTGGTGGAGCAGAAAATTAAAAACAAGTATATCCAACCCAAAACTACTAGTCGTAGAAACAAAAAGATTAAATCATCCCTTACGAAAGGAAAACAAAAAGCAAAACTAAGATCACTCAAATTTTAACTTACTGGAATGTGAATAATCCGAGAGCTACCAAAGTATGATGCAAATAGCCCTGCATCTAAGGTTGCACTCATCAAAATCAGTCTTAGTTCTGGTCGACGAGGAAGAAGATCCTTAAGAATAATAAGCAGAAAATCTGGCATCAAATAATCACAATGAGAAGTTGCATATTCCAGATTTGATAGTTAACTTTAGAACCGAGCTATTACTCACCTTCATTCATTCCACGCTCGTGGATCTCATCCACGATAACATGGCTTATACCTTTTAAACTTCTATCAACCAGCAATCTTCTCAACAAGATGCCAGTGGTACAGAACAGAAGGTGGGTATCCCTTCCTTTTACACCTTCTAAACGAACCTTATATCCAACCTTGAACAAAGAAAGCCAGAAGGAGAGAGAGAGAGAGAGATTGAAACTTATTAATAATGACAAGTAATACCGTAATAGAGCAACAATGACAAGTAATACCGTAATATTGCAACGATCACAAGGATAATGAGAAACTCACCGATTCACCCAAATTTTCGCCTCTCTCTGCAGCAACTCTTTCAGAGACAGACATAGCAGATATCCTTCTAGGCTGCGTGCATATGATATTACAACCAGCCCCACGAAGAGACTCTATCTCGGATTCTAAAATGAATTGTGGAATTTGTGTGGTCTTGCCACAACCAGTTTCACCCGAGATTATAACAACCTGCAAAATCAAAAGTCCAACCATCATAAAACAAGTAATATACAAGAAAATGGCGAAAAATTGTTGGTAATTACTAAGTATGAGTTGCTAACTAAATAATCTGTTCCAAGATTACAAACAATATGGAAATTCATCTTTGACTCTGAGCTGTTCACCATCGTCGTTAGAAAACTGAATACCAAAAAATCAAGATTGAATTCTGAATTAACTCCTTGAAGAAGTAACTATCATTTGACAGGAAAATATATATATATATATATATATATGCGTATGTATTTGTAATATATATAAAATAGTATGACAGACCTGATTCTGTAAAATGGCAGATAACACTGCATCCTTCTCCTTATAAGCAGGAAGACTTCTACGAAATTCCAACATTTCTCTGCCTCCATGAGATCCCTGTAGTTTTTTAAATATATAACTAAGTTTGTTTCAGATTTTAGTTACCCTAAACAATAACCATTATTAGATGCACCTCATGGCAATCACGATCAGATATACAAGTAAAAGAGGACTCGACTAAGAATCTAAAGCCCCATTTGGTTTTGTTTTCTAAAACTTGTTTTCTATGTCTGTAGGCATATAAATTGAAGAATAGTTGTTTGGTTGATTGTTCAAAGTTAACTACAGGAAAAAAAAAATCTACAGCTTGACTTCTCTTTCATAAACAAGATATATTTGTTTTTGGGTACGTTACTTAGCCATGCCTATAACAGCTCAAAACACCAAAAGTATGAGTCATATAAAACATAATTTCAGAAATTAAACAACGCCACAATGCATATCATAATTTATTTCTGTATACAATTTTCAACATTCATTTCTAATCGTTAACCAAATAATAAGTATCTTCTGTTGACGACCTTGCTCACAACAAGAGTATTGCATCGGTTGGGTTTATAACTAGAATTCTTAAAATAAATAAGGAGACAGGCTAACTATGTCCAATCTAAATTCAATGTAAGTTGGATTGTGCTTTGAAAATTAGTAGCCTAAGAAATCTTGCATACCATGAGGTTCTTGACCATACGACTTTGTATATTTCACTCTTTTTTTAAAGAAAATTATTTATTCAATGAAAAGCAGACAGAAAGAAGTAACTAACAAAATTATTATGTCCAAATGGAATAAAAAATCGCGGGGGGGGGGGGGGCAAAAAAAAAAAAAAAAAAAAGAAAAGAAACAGAAAAGGATGGCAATCAAAGCAAGACCTGCCAAGATCGTTGTTGGTCCCTCAATTGGACGCTTCTACGCCAAAGAATTTTATCCATCATCCCCTTATTGGAAGCCGGTGGCTCAGGAGCCTCAAAAAGTCCTTCATCAGTGGCAATGCTACAATTACTACTTGATCTTGAAAAGGAAACATCCGAAAATCTTTCATTAGTCCTAGACTTTTGAGATAGGAACTCAGAAACATACGCCTCAACCCTCCTTAGCAAGCCAAGAGGTAAGGTCACCTGTAAGATTCTTAAAACTTAAAACTCCTAGAAATCATTTTCGAATAAAAACTAGATAGAATTTAGAAGACAACCAAGATTATAATACTTGGGATCATGTCAAAGGAGGATACGGTGTTGCACCAAACATTATAGCGTGTAACTGAAAAAAGTTAAAGCTTAAAACAATGAAGTAAACTAATTGAACAAATAATAGAAAAACGATTATGAGAATTTACCTCCCTCTGTGGGCGCCTATCATCCAGATCGAATCTATAGTTTGGTAATGGAACCTTACTGACAACAACAATTTTTGCATACAGATGGCTGCCAATGATAATAACAATCAGATTTTCTACACTAACCAACCGCTTTGCTATTCTTAATTATGAAAGCATGAATTCTCAAAGGTTAAAAAAAAAAAAAAACCTATATAACCCCATTCTGCTCGCCAAAACGGCAATCTGCTCAAAGTCAAGTCTATCCTTTTTCTCCCTTGAAATCAACTCTTGCTTATCCTTGTCCCGCAAAAGCATCGTTAACTTCCTTTTCCACTGATCGATGTTATCAGATGGACCAGCACCCTGAAAATCACAGCCAAATAGTTTAAACAAATGACTATATATGTGTTTATGTCAAAGTAAAATAAAACCCTAATCTTCAAATTAAGTACATTTACCAAATAAATATCTATAATTCATACTCTAAAAGAAGAAGTGAGACGAACATATAGTCAAGCCTAAAAAGTAACACCATAAGTTTATCAGTTCCATAGGAAATCCAAACTTTTCTTCTTCTCTAGAAAGCTCCTCGGCAACTGGTGAATTATTGCCAAAAAGACAAAAAAAAAAGTAGCAATAATCAAACAGAGCCTTACTTAATCGAACAACCGGTTCGGACCAGATTTCTACTCATAATTCAACTAAATAATGAATTAAAAAACCCTTATACAATCTCACACACAACAGACAAGCATAAACTAACCTAGAGAAATCAAATTTCAAACCAAGAGAGAAAGAGAGAAAGAACATATGGAAGCTCACCGGATACAAAGACGAGTCGAACTCGCGATCAGAGCCTTCCTCGGAGACGGCATCGCCGTAGGCGGAAATGTAGGGCGAACTCGGCCTCGGGAAGTGGTCCTCCGGCTGCGCAACACTGGTGGCGGCGGTGGTTTCAGGATTCTTGGGAATGGAGTCGAAGGAAGCGGAAGAGGTGTAATTCTGGCAGGTTATGACGGAGCGGAGGCGGTGATGGGGAGGGACGTAGACGCCGCCGTTCGAGGAAGGAGGCCGGTCCTTCATTCCGGCGAAACGGAGAGCCGGCGACTGGGTTAGGGTTAGGGTTTTGGAGAGAGAAGAGGGAAACGGAAGAAGAAGGAGAAGAGAAGGAGGTGAAACTGAGGGCATGCAACGGGTGACGACGTCGTATTCGGGTTTCTGTTTTTGTCTGATGTATTTTCTGGGATAATTTTTCAACTGTTCTGTTTTTTGACAGAGATGAGATAAGTCGAGAGTATAATATGAACTGGCTGGGCTTCTAGTCCTGTGAGCACGTGCTTGTTGCGCGTGAGCATGATATAAAAGAAGGACGAAGCCACGTCAGCTTATAATATTCCCCCACGCGCGCACTGAGTACTGCCAAAGAAACCAGGCATCAATGGATATTTGCTTTTCAATCCTTCGATTTGTGGAGAAAAAAAGAGAGGCTTTTTTAACCCAAAAAAAAAGTCTTAATCACTTTTATTAATCAGAGGGTCACTTTTATTAATGGGAGGGTCGTTTAACTGTTTTTAAAATAAGTAAAAATATTTTGTTTTAAAAAATAAAATTTTTTTGAGAATTATATTGAGAGTATTTTTTAAAATTTTTACTTAAAAAAATGTACGAAAATATTTTTAAAAATTCTGAAAACAAAATCAAACTGGGCCAAAATTCTAAAAAAAAAAGACCCTTTGAAAAAAAAAATAAAAAGTCTTTTATAGGATCATTTACATGGTATGATGGTTTTTGACACCATGACTAGTAATTGGTAATTTCTTTTATTAGGTTATTGATTAATGGTCCGTAAATTTTAAGGCTTCTTCTATTTTATTTTTAAACTTTAAAATTCATCATTTTGTCTTATAAACTTCTGATTTTTTATTGCATTATATTGTATTATATTATATACAAAAAATACAACGTAATACAATACAATACAATACGGTGTGCCAAATAAGCCCTTAAGTAATACTATAAATGTGAAACAAGCCTTGAGAGTAATAAAATCTCAATTTTTGCCCTCATAGGTGACCCATGTGCGAATCAAATCAGTTTTCTTCTATCTATTTGAAGGAAAAATTAAAAGTTCAAAGGACAAAATAGGAAGTTCTAAAAGTTCATATGCAAATTTGTGATTTTTAGAGGACAAAATAAAGAACTTTGAAAGTTTATAAGGTAAAGTAATGATTATAAAGTTTATAGGACAAAATAAGAAAACCTTAAAATTTAGGGATTATCCGTGTTAATAACCTATTTTTTTTTTTTTTTTTTTGAGTATTACAAGGATTTTTTCCAACTAAACAACGACTTTATCTATTTTAAGGAAGTATTTAGCCAGACTATGTGTAGCCTTGTGAACGTATATATAACACGCCGAAAAATAGTGGAAAGGGCAAAGGTTGAAAGAGGGAAAATATCAAAATGAAGGCCGCCAAATTTAGAGAAATCTTGGTGTCCAGCCTTCAAAGCTTGGAGAAGTTTCAAACAATATGATTTAAAAGTATGTGACGGAAAACTAACATGTGTTTTTCATGAGTTCCTAAATGATCTAGTGCATGTATTTTTTATTTTAGTTTTTAATTTTGAGAAATTAAAATCTTAAATTCTTTTGGCTGCATGCAATAATGTTTTCGCTTTCATTTTTATTTTTATTTTTTCAAAGGAAGTAGGAGGGGGCGAACTACCAAATTGAAGCTGAAGCGGGGCTTGGGCATCGTCCATTGTGAGGCATTTTCGAGTGTGTCGTTTTCGCACTGGCTGGGACTGGCACCGAGGTCAGCCCAATGGGCTGAGAGTTGGCAATGTACTGCAATTGGCCAATATAAATTTCCTTTTTTCTGTTCTGAATTTTTTTAAAAAAAAAAGTATTAAAAAACACATTGCCAAATGTGTTTCTTGTTTTTAAAAACAAAAGGCAAAAGACATTAACCAAATGTTTTTTTTTGCATAACAAGAGAAAACTGTAAATGAAAGAATCTATAATTAAAACGGATCACGTTAGAATTTGAGTAGCAAATGTATTGAAATGAATTGGACCGTTTGTCGTCATTATTAGATCTTAAACAAGCTTTGAAAATTAGGAAACAACTGTAAAATCATTAGTAGAATGCCATGGTAATCATGAAGTTTAAATAAGAAAACCAAAAATACAAATTAAAACATCACACCAAAGTTTATGGTGATTCACTCAATTTTGAGTAGAGGTGACAATAATCGTGTTCGTGTCGTGTTTGTATCAACACGTTTACAACACGACATGTTTAGCTCAAACACAAATACGGCACGATTAATAAACGTGTCAGAAATGAAAACACAAACACAACACGCCTATGACATGCGTAATACGGCACAACACGATTAACACGATTATTAAACATGCCGTAACGGGTTGACACGATAATAACACACATATGGCACGTTTATGACTCAATTAACTAAAAATTTAAAAAAAAAATTAAAAAATTAAAAAAAATTAATTTTTTTTAAAAAAGCGAATAAAGAAAATTAAAAAAAACACAATATCTAATTAATACTAACCTATTATAAACATTTCAAATATTTTTATTTTTAAGTTTAAATATGTTATAAATGGGCGGGTCGTATCGTGCCGTGTTAACACGTTTACGGCCCGTTTAATTAAACATGTTAAGGCGTGTTTAGCGTGTTAGCACGAATCCAGTTCGTTTATTTTCGTGCTATTTGTGCCAACCTATTTATGGCACAATTAATAAACGTGCGGTCCAAACTCGTTTATCTCGTGTCGTTTTCATATCATGTCATCGTGTGTATTTGAAATTGTCGGCCCTAATTTTGAGCTACATATGCTGTTGAGGAATCCTTTCATTATATATGAAATTTGGTACAAATCACAATAATTTATAGGAACTCTGAAAAAGAAGCAGTTTGCTTGTGTGAGTGTGAAAGAAGACTTCAAAATACCTTCAAATAAGGTCACTGGGCCTATTTATAGAGGTTAGATTTGGTACATTTGAGTTTCCACGCAAGAGGTGGTGATCTTGAGCGATTACAAATAGAAAGGGACACATGTCGCGTGACCAGCATACCTTAGCTTAGGTTACTGCACAAATCGTGGACTGCAACTCCCTTTCAGTAGTTACTTACTTTAGTTTGATCGACCTTTTAGATGAATTGAGCACTTCGACTATGACGACCACAAAGTTGAGATAAGTTGAGTTTCCAATCGTCCTTGTCAATTAGGATGAACACTTTAAGGTCTCGATGACTGTCCACTCAATTGGGTTTGTTTTGCTTGCCATAATCTTTGGACTGCAAATCCACTCAACCCAAAGAACAGACACACAATTTGGGCTCCTCCAAATTGGCCCTTAACAAAAATATTTTGTTTTTTATTTTTAAAAAATAAAAAATTAATTAATAGGCTTATATTAAACAAATGTTAGACCAATAATATTAACCCATAATCAAGTTAGATTAATATAAACTAGCCAAAAACATACATAGCAACCATAAAAATTAAAAATCTCTTAATAAACCCAATATGCAAGAATTATTCAAGTTGCATGCCTATCAAATTTAATAAAAAAATAAAGATGAATCTAAGTCGAGAACCAAGTTTAGTGTTCGTAGAAGGAAAAAGAATCAAAACCAAAGCTTTATTTTTAGATCTTTGCAAGTGATGAGTGAGTATTTTACTCATAAATCAAGCATTTCTTAAGCTTAGATATTGTAAAAATCCTCAAGCATTTGTGTTATTTTAATGTTTTTGGTGTTATTTTGTAGGAAATTGATAAATTGGGGTTTAATAAAAAAAAGGCATAAAAAAGGAGCAAAAATGACATTTTTAGAAGCTAATAGGCCCGCCATACAAGCCTACAAGCTCACCCGTGCGCGCAGCAGGCAACCAAGCACCTGCGCATGACATCACATGCTGGGGCGCTGACAGCCCATCCATGCTGATTGCCTTCCAATGGCCGATTTTGACCCAAATTTCGATTCGATGACTCTCATTTGATTTTGAATGAAGCTTTACACCTTAAAAATCTAAAGCCTATATTTTTGGAAGGAAAGCCTCCATTTTTGGAGGAAGAGACACAAGTTTCCAAGGAGATTTGGAGCTAAATCCAAGGGTAAAGATGGGGAAAAAGAAAAGAAAAAATATTTATTTCTTTTGTTCTAGTCTATGATTTTAATTTCTAGTTTTAGATTTAGGTTTTCTTTTCAATAAAATCATCATGGGAGAAGCATTTTGAGGATCAAGAAGCATGAAAGGAGAAGAAGATGGAGAGCTTGGAGACCATAACAACTCCAAAATAGGTTTTCTATTCCTATTCTCTTCTTATTGTTTTTGTGATTTGTAAATGTTGAATATTTGATGTTACTTTATTTAATTTGAGTCATGGAGTAGTTGTTTTTCTAAAGCCTTGATTTTGCCTAATTATGAAGTGTTGATTACTTTTGAGTGCTTTTTCATGGTTTATTTGTGTTGTCCCACTTTTAATGCTTCTAGTTTATTTGGCCAACGAATTAGATGATTTTAATGTATAAGATTTGACACTCAAGAGAGGTAATTTTATGCATTCAAATTGGATAGCATAGCTTAGTTTTTTAGAGTTCAGAGGACTAAAATACCTTCATAGTTATTAGAAGAACAATTTAATGAATGTTTAAGTACTTGGTTTTTAATAGGCATATTAGAATTGGTTTTTGAGCATATTATCCAATTCAACGCCCGAGAGAGGTAATTAGGTTAAATAAGAGGTTTTTGATTGATTAATCATGAGATTCACCTAATAATAAAATTAATGTGGATTAATTATGAAAAAGTCAATACTCTAGTAATTTGAGTTATTTGTTTTCGTTACTTTATTTTATTTGCTTAGCCATTTTTATTAGTTTCTTTTATTCGTTTCTTCATTCAATCATCTAAATAATCTTAGAGCCAATTAATTTCTGTAATTAATGCAAACTAGACGCAATCCTTGTGGAATCGACATTCATACTCTTATACACTTTATTACTTGTATGATTCGTATACCTGTGAAATTCGCAACAGCAAGGCAGCTTAAACCCTCTGTTTGATAGCAAGGAAAGAAAATGGGAGGGAATGTAAATGATAGAAAATATTTTGTAATTTTAACTCATATTTTGTAACTGGAATGTTCTCCCTATGATAATCCATTCACTTTTGAAAGAAGAAATATGGTGGGACCTGCCTACTAGTTTTTTCATCCAATTTTCCTTTCCACCCAAAATCCCATCCTATAAAACATCTTAACTTGTCAATTTTTAACCTAAAATCTCTCCAACATTTTTTTTTCCTTCCATTTCTCATTCATACCAAACAAAAGGAAATAGTTATTTTGAACTTATTTAAGAGTATGCTTTCTTTTGTGAGCTAAAGGAATAAGCCAAAAACGTCATTACATCGCACCCATTAAATTTATAAATATACCTACAATAGCCTAATAATTATTACGAATTTACCTGCAATAAAATTACATTAAACCCGTTAAAAATACACCTTCATGTCTAATGTAGATTAATTATAAATAGAAATAACATTTTTTAAAGAAACTATAGAGCATATCCCTGCTTAACTAAAAATAGAATTTGTCTTCTTTTTTTAAGGAATAAAAAAACATACTCACAGTTTTTTTTTATGAACTTGGGATAAGGGAATTTAGATTCTTCACTATTTAGTTGAGTTAGGTGTGCAATTACCTTTAGGCTATGCCTACAACCACATTCACTCACATATTTTTTAGTAACTCTAATTTCACTTTTAAGAACTTAACTTTTTTTTTACAGTAAATTCTTTCTAAAAAAAATCATAATCACTATTTGAAAATTTGGTTCCAAGTAAAACAAAACAAAAGGATATCTAATCAATGAATGCTAGTTATGTATTTTTTTTATATTTTACTTTCATAGTGTTACCTAATTTTTTAATCTCTCTTTATTAGTATTTTGCCATAAGGTATTTTTTCCTCTTTTATTTTTTTTTATTTTTTATTTTTTGCCTGAGAAAGAGTGCTATAGGGCAATTAACCATGACCATTGACAACCACACCAGGGGCTGCCTCTTGCGCATACAAGTACTTGGAGCTTAAATGATTAAAAACCTATTTACATAAAAGCATCAACACTCGCATTGTAGGATCTCGAGATCCACATAAAGGAAATAAAATCAAACTAAGTACTAAAAGCTAAAGTCTTCCTCACACTTCACACCACCATTCAGAGCATATCTCAGTTCCAGTAAGAGACTCGACTGACAATAAAGAATTGCTTAGAATGACTACTGAACACCAATTATAATGCTTGGTTGTCTCCACAGCGCATCTAATTGCCAGCAACTCAGCCTCCAGAACTGATAAGTTCTCTACATGTCCTGCCTTGCAGAAAATCAGAGAGTGGTGTAAATTCGAAGTCACCACTCCAACGCATGCTTGCCCTTCGCGCCTGGCTGCATCTACTTGGATAAAAGTAGTTTTCATGGTAGCTCCATCCCGAGTACTAGCCAAGTCCGAAGCAATGTGCTCGTGCATTTCCACGTCCCTCCTAGCCTCCGCTTGGAATCAATGGTTATGCTCCTTGAAGGGTTTCATAATCAAACGCATGAGCTCCTCTTGAGTCATTTGAGACCCTTCATAAATCTTCCTATTTCTAGATTTCCACAAATGATCACACATCAGAGCTCCGAATAGGAGGAATTCATTTTTCTCTTTTGTACTCCTTCTTTGAAGGATCATGAGATTTTGTAGCCAATGTAGGAGTCTTTACCATAGCCAACACCCACCTATTGGATGCGAATTGACCTTCGACTAGCCATCCAACGCCATCTCACAAAAATACACTCAGCAATGATGTGAGCCACCGACTCTTGCTCCTCTCCACACAAGACACAAAAATGATTCACGCCTCCCATGTAGCTAGTGCATTTTTTTTTTTTTTTTGGTAGGAAGAGACTCATGACCAATTTTTCACAACAAGAGCTTTAGTTTATCATGCAGTTTTGCCATGCACAGGTTGTGCCACATCTTGTTACTTTGAAAACGGTCTCTCTAATAAGTCCAATAAGCATTCTTGTAGACTGAGACAAATTTGTGCAGGCCCGGTTACAATATAATGAGTACATGCCTAATACATAGAGTATGGATCTAATTCAAGTTCCAATCAGACCGGTTACAATGGCTAAAGCTAGAAGGTTCAAAGACAATCTTAATGAGCTGATTCAAAACATGTGGACTAAGACAAATTTGTACAAGCCCAAAAAAAGATGAAAAACACCTACAACCAGCATGGATAACCAAGATTCAAGCATTGAAATAATTTAGAAGTTTCCTTATTCAATAATTGAAGATCAACAAGCCATTTCAAGATTCAGAGATAGAAGTTTCCTTTTTCAACCTAGTTTCCTTTTTAGCTAGTTTCCGTTTCAAACTAGTTTCTTTTTTCTAATTTGGTTAGTTTTCCATTTAATTAGTGTCCTATTTAAATACTTACCTAGTTATGGAGTTAGTTTCTTTTTCTTTAATTTGAGGAATTTCCAATTTGTTATAGGCTCCTACTTCCATTGAAGTTACCTAATTTGTAAGTTTCCATGTTGTTATAGGTGCCTACTTATTTTAGTTGCCTGATTTTGAAATTGCTTGATTAGTTTCCTTTTAAGAATAGGCGTTTCTTTTAATGGCTGATTATCTAGGATTTAGTTTTCTTAAATTCATTTGTTATCTTATATTATAAATAGCCATTACCTCAATAAAATAAAACACACAATTCAGATTTTATTCATACTTTGTGAGATTATAATTCTCTTTATTTCTTAGAGAACTTTTCAAACTTATCAGAATTTATGTGGCGTTTACATTCAATTTATCAATCAATCATTCCATAATTGATTGTGGCATCTTTCTTATATGAAGGTTCTTGTTTCACTTTAAGCAATGGATAGCGGTTTCATACAAACTTGTTTCTAACCGATCTTTGAGATTTATTTGATTTAAGGGTCTCGTTACTTTATTGGCAGGGTTCGTATAAGTTGGTATTCAGAGGCAAGTTCTAGTTCAGGTTTGTCCATCTTCTTTTTCAATTTTTTGTTCAATTTTTGAATCCCTCCTTTCCTCAAAATATCCAATTCGGCGACAAAAAAAAAAAAAAATTGACCAAAAAAAAGACAGCAGCTAAAAAAAAAAGAGACGTTTATGTTAAAAAAAAAACATGAATCAAATTTTTCTTGCATTCTTGTTTTAATTCTTACATTCTTGTTCAATCTTATAAATTCTTCCAAATTCACAAATTCTTGTTTCAAATTTTACATCTTAATTCTCAATTCTTTTTTTTTTTTTTTACAATTTTGAAATCCTTAATTCCTTTTCACAGCCCTTGTTCTTTATCCTTTTAAATTCCAAATTTCTCTTGGTGAGTTCCTGGTAAATTGTTATTGGAAATTTTGGTACTTATTTGATTAGTTTGCTAAGAACCTATAGAGAATTACTAAGAGTAGAAAAAGGTAAGAGTGGTGAGCATATAAGAGGGTAAAATCCAATATTATTTTGTGAGAAACATGAGTGTAATTAAGCAAATCAATCCTTGAGTGAAACACATAAGGGAGTGTGTGAGGTCCTTTTCTTTCTTTCTTTCTTATTTATCTTTGTTTTACAGCGAACATGTCCAATATCAAGGATAAAAATACTTCTCGATAGGTGTCGAGGGAGGTTGATCCAAAGATGCTCATAGAAGGTTTAATGGGTGAGATGAGGATAATGTTTAGAGTAGAGATGGAACAGGTTCGTGAACGGATAGATAGGATAGAAAATGCATAAACACAAAATGTTTCTAATGTGCGAAGGAGAGAAAGAATACAACCTAGGGGAGTGAGTTGAAGATGTCGAGTATTTCGGGGAAGGTTTTGAGGAAGAAGATGACCGGGATTCAATTGTTAGCAATAGGACTAGAAGATATGGGGGTAGTTTAGAGAAGCTAGGAACCAGGAAGATAATAATTTAGGTAGTATTAAGATAATAATTTAAGTAGTATTAAGATAAAGATTCTGTCATTCCAAGGCAAGAATGATCCCGAAGCTTACCTTGAGTGGGAGAAGAAGGTGGAGTTAGTTTAATTGTCATAATTATTCAGAGATTAAAAAAGTAAAATTGGCAACCATAGAATTTTTGATTATGCAATTGTTTGGTGGGATCAATTAGTATTGAATAGGAGGAGGAAATAGAGAGCGTCTAATGGAAATGTAGGAGGAGACAAAAACCATGATGAGGAAACGCTTTGTTCCAAGTCATTACTACTGAGAGTTGTACCAAAAGTTACAAAGTCTTACACAAAGCAACCGAAGCATGGAGGATTACTATAAGGCAATGGAAATTGTGATGATTGGAGCAAATGTAGAGGAGGACCGAAAAGCTACTATAGCTAGGTTTTTGGTAGGTTTGAATCGCGATATTGCTAATTTGGTAGAATTGCATTGTTATGTGGAATTGAAGAATATGGTACATATGGCTATCAAGATTGAGAACCAACTCAAAAAGAAGGTAAGCAATACATGACAAAACCCATGCTTGAGTTCATCATGGAGGCCGAATGTTGCTAGGAGAGAGGAAAAGCCAGTCACAGCCAAGCCTAAATCCAAGCAAAAACAAGAAATAACCAACCATGGAATTCAAGGTAAATCTAATTCTTCCACTACTCGAAATCATGATATTAAGTGCTTTAATGCCAAGGCAAGGGTCACATAGCGAGCCAATGTCCAAACAAAAGAGTAATAATATTGAGAGATGATGGTGAATTTGAGTTCGAAGATGAAGATAATACCGAATCTATGCCACCGTTGGAGGACATGGATGAAGAGGAGTACGTTGCCCAAGGTAAGATGTTGGTTGTTAGGAGAGCTCTAAGCAAGCAAATCAAAGAAGATGATTAAGTACAACGAGGAAACATCTTTCATACTAGATGCCATGTATAAAATAAGATATGTAGTGTGATTATTGATGGAGGAAGTTGTACTAATGTTGTCAACGCTACAATGGTGGAGAAATAGGGCTACCAATAATTAAACATCCCTGGCCTTATAAGTTGCAATGACTCAATGATAGTGGTGAGGTAAGGGTGAATAAGCAAGTGTTAGTCTCTTTTTGTATTGGAAAATATGAAGATAAAGTTTTGTGTGATGTAGTCCTAATGCAAGCTAAATATTTGTTATTAGGAAGATCATGGCAATTTGATCGGTGTGTTAAGCATAATGGATTCACCAACAAATACTCATTTGAGTTTGATCAAAGGAAAATCACTCTAGTTCCTTTGACACCAAAGTAGGTTTATGAAGATCAAGTGAGGTTAAAAAAAGAGAGTGATCAAAAGAAAAAGAGTGAAAAAAAAAAATAGAAAACAAATGAAAATCTTAAAGAAAAAGAGAAAAAGGCTGAGAAAATTGAGAGAGCAAAAGAAAAAGCCTATTTGGCCTAGGAGAGAAAAGCATAAAGAAAAACAAATTTCTATGCAAAAGCAAGTGAAATTAAAAGAACGTTGCTTTTGAACTAGCCGATGATTGCACTTTTGTACAAAGAGGCATTTTTAAACACTAACCAACTTGATGCATCTTTACCCAGTTCTATTGTTTCTCTTTTGCAAGAGTATGATGATGCCTTTCCCGAAGAGATTTTATATGGTTTACCGCCTATTCAAGGGATTGAACATCAAATTGATTTCGTGCCCGATGCTACCATCCAAACCTACCGGCTTATCGTAGTAATCCTAAGGAGACAAAAGAGCTACAAAAGTAAGTCAAAGAATTGATGGAAAAAGGGTACGTGGGAGAAACCATGAGTCCGTGCACAATTCCAATGATTTTGGTTCCTAAGAAAGATGGGATGTGATGATATGTGTTGACTGTTTAGCAATCAACAATATAACAGTAAAGTATCGTCATCCCATTCTTTGCTTAGATGATATATTAGATGAGTTACATGGTGCTTGTGTATTCTCTAAAATTGATTTAAAAATTGAATATTATCAAATTAGAATGAAAGAAGGTGATGAATGGAAAACTACCTTTAAAACAAAATATGGTTTATATGAATGGTTAGTTATGCCGTTTGGATTAACTAATGCATAGAGTACTTTTATGAGAGTAATGAACCATATCTCGTGTCCTTTCATAGGTAAATTTATGGTAGTTTATTTTAATGATATTCTCATTTATAGCAAAAACATGGATGAACATATTGCGCATTTAAATTCAGTTTTGAATGTACTTAGAAAAAAGAAGTTACATGCTAGCTTGAAGAAGTGCGCCTTTTGCATCGATAAGCTTGTGTTTCTTGGTTTTGTTGTGAGTGCACAAGGAATATAGGTTGATGAAGAGAAAATTAGCACAATTCAAGAATGGCCAAGTCTCACAAATGTAAGTAATGTTTAAAGTTATCATAGACTCGCTAGTTTTTATAGAAGGTTCATGAAAGACTTTAGTAGCATTACCACTCCACTTATTGAGGTCATCAAGAAGAACATTGGATTCAAACGGGGTAATGCCCAAGAAAAACCATTTAATTTGATCAAAGAGAAATTGACGTATGCACCTTTGCTTGCTTTACCTAACTTCACTAAAACTTTTGAGATTGAGTGTGATGCTTCAAGGATAGGTATTGGAGCCATTATAATGCAAGAAGGACATCTCGTTACATATTTTAGTGAAAAGCTAAGTGGGGCAGCCTTAAACAACCAAACATATGACAAGGAGATGTATGCATTAGTTAGGACGTTGGAAACACGGCAACATTATCATTGGCCTAAGGAATCTGTGATTCACTCCGATCATGAGTCGCTTAAGCAATTGAGAGGCCAATGATACATTTCCATATGTCATCCGCTATAAACAAGGTGAGGAAAACATCGTAATTAACAGATGCACTTTCTTGAAGGTATGCATTAATTTCTACCCTTGATGCAAAATTACTTGGTTTTGAGCACATTAAAGAATTGTATCCTTTAGACCAAGATTTTTGTATGGAGTTTTGAGCTTATGAAAAAAACACAGTGGGTAAGTTATTTAGACATGAGGGATTTCTATTTCAAAGAATAAGTTGTGTGTGCCTAATTGCAATTTGTGTGACTTGTTAGTAAGGGAATCCCATAGTGAAGGATTAATGGGACATTTTGGAGTTGCTAAGACCTTATCCGTTTTGCAAGAACACTTCTATTGGCCATACATGAAAAGAAATGTTGAGAGAATTTATGGTAGATGTGTCACATGTGGGCAAGCAAAATCCAGAGTACAACCCCATGGTTTATACACACCATTACCCATTCCTAGTGAACCTTGGATTGATATTTCGACGGACTTTGTGTTTGCTTTGCCTAGGTCTAAACATGATATGGATTCAATTTTTGTGGGTATGGATAGATTTTCTAAGATGGCACATTTTATTCTATGTCACAAAACCGATGATGCTTCTTATGTTGCTGATTTGTTCTTTAAAGAAATTGTAAGATTACATGGTATGCCTAGAACAATTGTTTTGGATAGAGAAGCTAAGTTTTTGAGATCCATAAACTGATGGTCAAACTGAAGTAGTTAATAGGACTTTATTTACATTATTGAGGGTTATTATTAAAAAGAACATCAAAACTTGGGAAGAATGTTTACCACACGTTAAGTTTGTTTATAATCGTCATATTCGTTCTACTACTAAGTTTTCACCATTTGAAATTGTTTATAGCTTTAATCTTTTAACTTCATTGGGTTTATCGCCATTACCCTTATCTGAACGTGCTAACTTAGATGGAAAGAAAAAGGCTGAATTTCTTAAGCAGATACATGAGAAAGCAAGACTCAACATTGAGAGGAAAACAGAGCAATATGCAAAACAAGCTAACAAAGGGCGTAAGCAGCTAATCTTTTAACCTGGAGACATATTGCTTCATACCTGTAGTTTGCTTAGAGCCTTTTTTTGTCTCTATTGAATGCTAGATTTGTAACGACTGAGAAAATTTTATTAATAAAACTTAATATTTAATTAGGTTTAATTAATGAATTTACTTTAAAAAAATAGGATTTTTGTAAAAAGTTGTAATTTTTGTACAAAATTACGATAAAGTAGGAATAAACGGCGTTGATGGCAAATTTTATGGTAAATGTGATGAAATGTTGGGTATGGTAGAATACAGATTTAATGAGTTGAATTACTCAGAAATTTGTAAATAATACTCATAAAATGAATTTTATATCACAATTAATTATAAAATTGTGATATAAATGAAAGAATGACTAGAATGTAAATAGAACATAGAGGTTGTCCAAACCCTAATTAAGGGTAAAAAGAAGGTCGAAGCAGTATAAGAATACTGCTAAGTGAAAACGCAGATACAAAAAATGTTATGATTGGCCTCCAAAATTGAACGAAAAGTAAGTTAAATATTTTTATGCAGTCTAAGGATAGAAAATACACTGATTTGACTACGGCAGTATAAGAAAAATACTGTGTGACAAAAATTACACAGTATAAACTTTTAGCTCCACTAAGTGGGCACTTTTTAGTTTGCTATTGGGCCACCAAGCCTTAAAAGGTGGCCCAATCATTTGATGACACCTAGAGGTATGAGTCACCAAGTGGATTAGGATGCATTTATTTCAAGTTATCACAAAAATTTTCACTCTTTTTTTTTCTCCAAGTTTCGACAGCCATTGTTGAACCTTCAAGAAATTTTTCTCAACCTCAAACTTTGCAAAAATAACCCCAAAATAATTTTTAGAAGCAAGCTCAAGGATTTTCATAAGATTTAAGGTGAAATTTTAAACTTTTTAATGAGTTTTTAAAGGATTTTTCATGGGTTGAAGAAAGAATATTAACCCATGCTATTTTTACATAAAAAGGAGGCTTAGAAGGCAGTTAAAAAGGAATTTCAAGGCTAGAAACCAAAAGGAGGTTATTTTGGTAAGTTTTGGCCTTTAAAGTTTTGAAATTTAATGAATTTTATTTGGATTTTTATTCTTTCAAACCCATATGAGTTTTTGAGCTTATGTTTGATGGAATTTCATGTGAATGTGATGAATGGCATGTTTAAATGGTGAAATTTTGATTTATGGTGCAAGATGGTAATTTTTGCATAAAATATTATTTTTGCAATTTTAAGGTTAGACTTTGCAGAAATGGAGTTTGAGCATGAGGATAATTTGATTTAAGCATGAAATGGTCTCTGCAGGGGTAGATTTGAAATTTTGAAAAGGATTTTTACAAAAACGTCCTAAGGACTAAATTGAAAGAAAACTTCTTTTCTCGACGGATTTGAAAAATGGCCAAAAACACCTTGTATAGTGAGATTTTAGGAAAATTTAAAACATAAAAGTTGTAGATCTCGATGAAACTGTAAAATATCTCAAACGGTTCGTAAAAAAACTTAACCGTTTGTGAGTTTTTGAATTTTCAAGAAATTATTAAAAGTGAAAAAGTGTTAAAACGGCAAAAACGTCATTTTTTCAAAATGATCTGAGGTATGGTACTTCAAGCAAAAAT
Source organism: Artocarpus hirsutus (assembly GCA_946598075.1). NCBI lineage: Eukaryota > Viridiplantae > Streptophyta > Magnoliopsida > Rosales > Moraceae > Artocarpus > Artocarpus hirsutus. The sequence continues at coordinate 37,965 of CAMOHE010045744.1, read as the reverse complement.
ATTTCTTATGAAAAATAGAAAAGTTTGGTGTAAAGAGAAAAATTTTAGCCCCGAAGGACAAAATTGTCAAAATTTTTGGTTTAGAAGCTAAACCGTAAAGTTTTATGAAAAAAGGGCATAAGAATGAAATAAAGTGAATTGAGCCACTAGGACATTATTTTTAAGATAATACGTAACTGTTTTTGTTAAAATAACGAATCGAGCTCGGATAGGTCAGTAGGGCTACGGAGGGCAAAATCGTCATTTTTGCTCAAATAACCCGAGTGACTCTAAAAAGATCACAAATATGAAAAGAAGGTGATTAGAAAGATTTTCACCCTTCATAAGTGACGATAGGGTAGAATTAGAAAGAAATAAGGAAACCAGTATTTGTAGAGTTGTGTATAGTGATACAACTCGAATAATTAAGTAATGAACGTTTTATAATGAAACGTATTGAAAATTGGCTAATAGTTTTGTAATTGCCAGACAGAGAGGCAACTGAAGTTGTTTTTGCGGTACTCAAAAGCAAGTAAGTACCCTTCCCACCTACAGTATAAAATTGTAGGTGTAGAATATATGTATGTGAATATTAGGGTATTTAGTACAATGTGAACTTGTATGTTGCTATGAAATGAACACCTAGAGGTATAGAATCGATACCTGTATGTATACGATTAGAATACCTAAGTATATAACATAATACGTATTGTTATGTACAATATATTATGTACCTGTATATACAGTAAAGAATACATGTATGTATATGAAGTAGATACTTGTGTGTACTCTGCTATGCATACGAATTTATATATCATAGATAACATGTGATTATCATTTCATGCTTGGTATGATGACCATGTTAAAAGGATTGGTAACAATGTCACCAGAAGTTAAGAAAAGTGTTGTACTAGCTCCAAAAGTAAGGGGGAGTTTAAAGAATAAAATACGGTCATGGTGTTACATAGACCTAAATGAAATTGCGCAATGGTACGAACACTTGGGCCCTAATGAAAGATAAGAAATGATCAAGATAAGGAAAGTTCATAAGAAAGCATAATTGAATCATGCATTCCTTTTATTGTCCATGTGGGATTTATAGGACTTACTGGACATTAGCTCATTAAGTATTTCATGCTGTAGGTATTCCGATGAGAAGGTCAGAATAAATTTTAACGATGAGCTGGTGGACAGATGATGTGTGCAGATCGGGTATGGAGTCCGCTACTGATTGTTTCCGCTATGTGTATTATAAATTATTTTGAAAAGAAATGTTTGAAAAGGAAAATGTTGTAAAAGTAAGAATGTTTATGTAAATATAAGTGTGTGAAAGTATTTTGGAAGTTACCAAAAAAACTATTGCAAAGTAAAGTATTTATTTTAGTTTCAAAAAAAAAAAATTTCTTAAATTTTTGCCCCTAAGTAAGAAAGAAAGAGTTTTATCACAGCCCAAAAAAGACAGGTTGTGACAAGATTTTTGTTGGAAAACGAGTGCACAACGGATTTTAAAAATTTTTAGTTAAAACATTTTTTCAAAACAAGTTAGACATGCTATGTATATAAATTATTAAAAAATCTTTCATACCTCTTAGTAGACCGGAAAATCATAGGAATTGCAACGAGAAAACATTTTCAAAAGAGCCTCAACCAGCTGGACTTTTCTACTATTTTCTTTTACACGATCAGAGTGTAAGTGGACACATGTCGTTCAATCTTTCCTCAAGTGACCTCTCCTTCCAACCACTTGAGAAAACCAAGTACTAAGGTTCGAGATGTTAAACAATAGCTCTATGGGAGTTTCAGAGTCTTCCTAGTAAAATACTTTTCTTTAAATTTCTCAAGTAATCTAAGAAAAATAGAAAATTGCTCTTTATATAGAGGTCAGATTAGGGCTAATCCTTATTAGATTCAACTTCAAAATTTGAGTTCGAATCAACTTTCAGAGTAAAACGTGTAGAGCACACGGATTGCTAACCTAGCAAGGTCCGATCGACCAAACTATTATGGCAGCACCTCCATAACGCATTTTTTGCTCTTGAGGCTTATCCCATTAATTCAAATCAAACCTAACAGATAAATCCTACTATATGAACCTAGTATCTATTATAGAACTTCAACTTTAATTCAAATAACCCAATAAAAAAGTTATTTGATTAAAACATTTTTAAATAGATAATTCCATATCAAATAAAATATATTTCAAATAATTCAACTTGTTTATTTTTGAATTAATTCATAAAACTAATTCAACCAATAAACAAACATGAATTATTAAATCCAATTAATCAAATTTTAGCTAATCTAATAAATAACATAAGTCACCAATATATAGAAAAAATATGTCGTATCGTTATAGGAAATATTATGAGCTAGCAAAGAGGACCCGATAGATATATATATCTATATATATGTGTATATATGTTTATCAAACTCCTATAATTATAACATAACATGTCTCTAATACGTATATTTTATAATTATCAACTCTAAAGCTATTTCATTAAAAGCTTTGAGCTATACTCTTGAACTATATATAAATTACGAAACTCCAATAAATTTATCATCCATGACATATCATAATGTGTGACATCCCCATAAGATATTCAATCGACTTAAGGATAAATTTTGTATCATCTTCCTAATTATTTTTATTTTTCTGTTCAATTATTTCATCATTGAAATACTTACTATTCATAATCAATACCAATAGTATACCATTCAGTTAGATATATGTATCTAAATGGTTAAGCGCTCTACTTTCCAATTATAGTATAATGCCTATAAAAGAATATCATTAACTCTACCAAAGATATATGGATTCCCTATATACGAATAATGAGTCTACGTCAATTAAGTCATGTCTCAAAAGTATCGGTACACGTACCTTCATATAATTCAGGATGTCACCCTTTAATACATCAAAAGACATAAGTCAAGAATACAGACTCGTTAATTTATTTTAGATTAAGATATAACACATATGATTATCTAAAGTGAATTAATTTTCACAAATAGAATTATTAATCAAATTAATTCAACTTTTGTCTTGATCCAATATATTGTCACCAATGACAGTATATCATTGTTTCTACTCGCGGAGTCCAACTCCTATGACTAAGACAAGCCATCTTCCATTACGGATGTAGATAACATAACAATCGTAGTATGAAAAAAATGCCTAACTTTATTCCCTCGATTGCAGACCTTATCATTTAGACTATCACTTTTACTATTCAAATCTTTCGCATAATATGTCTATCATATGTACGATTTTAAATGTTTAGATTGTCATTTTTAGACTTTTGTTTACTCATCATATATTCAACATAAATGAACATAAAAAAAATAACATTTGATATATCAAAATAAATAATAAATTCTTTATTGATTAAATGTCTTCAAAAATTATTATATTTTTTAATCTTTAGAGCACCTTGTCTAATAGTTTTGACAATATGTTTAAAAAAAGGCTTAATTTCTTCCCTCTTTTTTTTCCCTTCCTCCTTTTACTTGTTAATAAAAAATTGGACAAGAGATTTATGAATGAATGATAGTAATTAGTTTCCCAACTAAAATTTCTGGCTTCCTCACTATTTTGATCAAAAGAATTTCAAAACAAAAATACATTTCTTCAAACAAATTCCTAACGAACACTGAACCCAAACAAATTTTAAACACCAAATTGTATTACATTGAACCCTTCACGTCATATAAGACAAAGTTGCATACTTGTTCTATTGCCATTACATGCAATGCATAAGGCCACTTTAGGGTGTGGGGGTGTAGAAGGGTGGACGTTGGACAACGTTGTATCTTGATTTTACATTTCAACTTGAATATTATAACATGAGAGCTATTTTGATTTTACATTTTTATAGCATGAGAGCTCTACATTGTGAAAAGAGCTTACCTTATTCTTACCTTATTAAGAGAGCTATACATTATTCACAATTTAAACACATTGTGAAAAGTGCTTAATATTATTAAGGGAGCTTTACAATTTAAACACATTGATTTTATATTATTCACAATTTAAACACAGTGACTTTGAACTCATTTGTCAACCTCGTGGTTTTAGTTTATTCGCAAATTACAGTTATATGTAATTCTCACCGTGCCGTTCATATGTTGATTTTGAATGTTTTCAAATGACTCTTATCACCTTTTTAAATACGTAACTTATCCGGCCTTCGGTTATTCAACTAAATTTCATATTATTATCAGCTCAACAAGAATAACTTGACACCATCACTGCAAATCAACATGTGGCTTTCTTATTCATTTTGTGCATTGCACACACCTATAAATATAGGTGTCTCCGGACTGAAGACAAAACTAGAGATTATACCATAAATCTCTCCTCTAAAAAAGAACGGAACATGACAAACTCATAAATATTCAAAAACAAAAAACAAAAACCAAAACCAAAAAAAAAAAAAAAAAACACGCATGTCTATAGGATTGGCTACCTCCACCTCCTTGTCTTGAAGTTCAAATTATTATCTAGTGAGAGAGAGTAAAAAGACCGCTTTTGTTACAAAATGTTTCGAGTGCCAACGTGCCTAGAGCTTAGTAGGTATAGCCTTTCACGAACATTCCTTTTTTGGCTTCTTCACTTTCTCCTTCGGCTGAATACTTCCCGAGCTGCGCCATAGAATTTGCCTTTGCTCTAACCAACAATGCTTTTTGTGCAGCATCTATGTTCTCGGGACGTCCTTGCCAAGTTTTGAGGACGGTGTTCTGCAAGGCACGGGCATACGAGAAGGAGACATGCCATGGGTTGGGGCTTTGGTTCATGGCATTTAGATTTAAGGTGGCTTCCACTTCAGATTGCCCTCCAGATAAAAACTGCAAAAACAAGTAGAGATATGTAAATTAGAAATAACTTTATGCATCAACGTTAACTGAGCACATGGATCAAGAGCAGCTACACAAGTGTCTTAGCAGAGTTTCCCAACAATAACTAACTATAAAGCATATCAGATGATAGTTGCTCCATGTTGAGTTCACGGTTCACAGAATTAAGTTCCTTTTGCATAATCATCTGTAATTCTTTATTGTTTTTAATGTTCTATTAATAACCTTGGGGATCCCATATAAATTATGACCCGAATTAAGTCGATTCTTTTTTGAATCTCCAGACATGCAACTCCCTCGACGCTAGAAAATATTTTCATATTTTTACTATAGCAGATAGGATAATGCTTACCATGATGCCTGGAACTGCTGGAGGAACTCTCCTCTTTAGCATTGTGAGCGTGTATTTGGCAATGGTCTCTGGTGAAGCCTTCTCCTTGTGCTCAGCCCCTGGGGTGACCATGCTGGGCTTGAGAAGAATTCCTTCAAATATCACATTGTTTTGGGCCAAGTAGAAGAAGACTTCAGCCCAAACCTTCTCAGCAACTTCAAGGGTTCTCTCTATTGGGTGGTCCCCGTCAAGAAGAATCTCAGGTTCCACAATGGGCACAAGACCATTATCCTGTATCAAGAAGAAGACGCGAGCTATCATTATATCAATAAATTCTGATGTCTTTATCAAACTAACAGCAACGGCCAAGGGCACAACTTTTCAAGTAAAGCTGATATATGATCAACAAAAGATCAAGATCGATTTGACAATTAATGACTGAACAAGGATATGTTTTTCCTTCTTTCAAAAAAAAAAAAAAGAAAAAAAAAAGGATTTTTCCAAAATAAATGTACATGCAAGAAATTAATAGCATCTTGGAGCACTTCTGAGCATTGATCAAAACTTGTTATTGGACAGTCACAAATATTAAATTAAATCAAAAGCACTTAATATTAGAAGTCACAGGTCCTGACAATAGAACACAAGCCAATTAAATATATTTTCCAAACTATGGCTTCTGGCCACGCAAAAACAAAGCAATTCAGGTAAACTATTTTAAACATGGCACGAAACAAAGTCCTTTGTTCCATACACCACACCAGCACCACCACCAAATTAAATCAAAAGCACTTAATAATGGAAGTCAAAGTTCCTCACAATAGAACACAAGCCAATTAAATATATTTTCCAAACTATGGCTTCTGGCCATGCAAAAATAAAAGCAATTCAGGTAAACCATTTTCAACATGGCATGAAACAAAGTCCTTTGTTCCTTACACCACCACCACCACCACCACCATCATCATAGTCATAATAATAATAACAACAACAAGAACACCATTATCCAACACGGTGAGCTCAACAAACATTGGACCTTTCTAAATACAGATATCACTCAGATTTATACCTGAGAAATTGCAGCATAACGAGCAAGTCCCCAAGCAGCTTCCTTGACAGCTAGAGCAGAAGGACCACACGGAATGCTAACAACTGTTCGCCTAAATACGTTAACAACAAAAACACCAAGATGTAAGCTTCTTTGCTGCTCAGAATTAATCTGATGAGCTGACATAATACCTAACACAACCAAAATTTACATAATAAAATATACATTCAACTGACTCACCATTTAGCAAAGCGAGCACCTTGCTTGTAGTATTCAGCAGATCTTGCAGCCAATCCGTCTAAGCCTTGGCACCAAGATTCATTGTTTGATCCGGGCAGAGGAACCAAACCCTGAGACCCGTAAGTATGATCAATGCGAAACATAAGAACATTAATAACAAGGGATCCAACCCAAAGTTCTAAGCAAAAATTCTCAAGATGTAAAATTAGCAAATGCATCATACCTTGTCAACTTTGATTCCAGGCATGATTTTCTCCTCGTGCAAGCAGTCCACGAACTTCTTTCCATCAGTTGTTGATTGGTAGAGTGTTTCCTCAAAAAGAATAGCACCAGAGATGTATTCACCAAGTCCAGGGGTGGTCAGGAGCAGTTGTCTATAAGCTTGTCTGTTCACCTCTGTGTTGTCCAACCCAATGGATGCCAATCTCTTACCACATGTGGCATTTGACTCGTCAATCGCCAAAATACCACGGCCAGGAGACGCAATAGATTTCTGCAAAAATATAAAAAGAAGCATCAGAAAAATGTGAATTCTTACAGAAAGTAATTCACATATCGAACAAAATTATTCTCATATCTCCGATTAAGATCTTAAAGCCGACCCAAAGCGAAAGAAATCGCAGGCGGGCGGGCGGGCGGGCTAGTGCTTTTCTATGGTAGACAACAAGATCAAAATAACCTAAATAGCTTGATTAAAATTAAGGGGCAAAACCAACTCCGTAAAGATTAATTAATATAGCTACGGACATGTAAATCAGAGGCCCAGAATCTCAATCAACAATCACAACCAACACAATAATACATCGAAGAGGACTGATATATACTAAAATCTCTATGCATGAACAATTCAAATCTAAAAGCTGACCACTGAGAGTGAAATAGAAGAGAAATCTCACAATTTAACAACAATCATAACCCACAAAAATCAATCTTTTTTTCAATCAGGTGCTTCAAGTCTCAATTGCAAAATAAAATAAAAAAAACAAAACAAAACAAAAAAAAAAGTGCGGTTCAAGACACGATTCATATAAAAAATCCAAAATCGGATTCCAAGGTCAGGGAACTCACGGCCGTTTTGACGAGTTCGTCGGTGTAAGCTCCGGCGCGGATCGGGTAGGCGGCGACTCGGCGAACGGACGATCCGCGGCGGCGCTGAGAGAAGGATTGATGTCCGAACAGCTGCGAAGAAGAGGCGTCAAGCCTCACAAAACTCGCACAGGCCGCCATGAGAGGAAGACGAAGAAGAAGAGAAATCGAAGGGTAAGAAGAAGAGAGAAGAAAAAGAGAATATGGATTTTTTTTTTTTTGCCTTTTTTTGTGGAAGAATGAAAATTTGTTTTGCTCCTGTTGAATCGTTAACAAGGTTTGGTGTTAGGTAGAAGAAGAGCACGGTGAAATGTAATTCTTGGGAAGTCCGAAGCAGGAGTAAGACAGCATGCGGATGCACCGAACACAGAGAAAGCGCACCTACTTATTGTGATTTTAAAAGACCATTTTACCCTCACGTATGTCTGTTTTTTTTTTTCTTTTTTTCTTTTTCCCTAATTATTCAATTTACTGTTAGAATATGTTTTTACTCACATATTTGCGTTTTAAGAAGATTTCTTTCTATTTTTTTTCAGAAATTAACAAGAAGAAAATTTCTCATCATGAATTATTCCACACTAATTAAGTGCCACATATTATGATTTATTGATTTGTATCTTTTTTATACTGTTTTATATATTAAAAATATTTAGATATAATATTTAAGAAAAATTTGCTTTTATAAGAACAAATTGAAGAACATATTTTTGTGATAAAATAATAATTGAAAGAGTTGTGTAAAAAAGTTTTAAAAGAGATATTTAAGAAAAAAAATATTTTGGTAGATTAATTTATTACGGATGCATTTAGCATATTTGGGAGAATGGTTTACTTTCACATGTTACAGTGCAAGAGAAAATTACTCGTCATGTTACACTTTTAAAAACTTTGTTTTTTGTGTTACACTTGAAAAAGTTATGTCACGCGCTACAACTAATATTATATGTCTAAATTATGCTACACTAAAACATTTATGGTATTTATAAAAAGTAAGTTTTAAAATATGACATTCATAAAGATTCCTTATAGTATAAAGTAAAAATATTCTACATTATAATGCCCTCACGTATTACAGTATGCGATTTAAACTTTAAATTGGAACTCTTCTCCCATACATCTTAATTAGTAAAAATTACTTAATAAGAGTGATAAGAAAAATCTACTTCAAATAAATGCATAAAAGAAAATTAAGTATGCTATAAAAGGAAATTTTTTGATAGAAAATAAAGGCGAGGAAAAGAGTATTTCCAAGAGTCATATTAGGGGGAAAAAAAGTATAGTAACTTTGGGGAAAAAACCCAATAGAAAGAGGAAAGAAATATTAGAAAAACCAAAAGAAAACAAAAAGAAGAAAGAAAAAGGAAAAGTTGCCACATGACAAAAGAAGAAGAGGTGACTAGGCATGTGTTTGGCAAATGATTTTAAATTCAGGAGTTCGAGTTATAAATAGTGTAGAACTCTCACATATAATGGTGAAAAACAAAAATATGCTATAAAATAAAGTTCTCACAGGCTATATACGGGTAGCAATTTATGTCAATGGGTCATGTTTTGTATCGAGGTTAAGACTCAAATATATAGAATATACTTCAACATGACCCCTAACACGAACGAATTAAAAATCTTGACACTAATATAACCTGTCTTAACATAGGTTGACTCAAACACGACCTGACATAATCCGTGACATATTTAACACGTGACTTTTAATCAAATCACAATCCAAAATTAACTTATGATGTTTTATGACTTCAAATCATAATTTACCCTCCAAAATTACATAAAAGTAACAAAAACATATTTTCTCAAAATTAAATCATTTCTATACGACAAACATATCCAAGTTAGTGTCAATTTATTGATATCATATATATTAGGATAAAATATTTTTTCAAAAAATAATAAAGTAATAAGCTACGGGTCAATCTAACGTCGAACGGGTTGACATGAGCACGACTTTTTTTAGTGGGTTAATTTCGAGTTGACACGAAAATAATCGGCATCTTATTCTTTTGCTACTAACCCGTAAAAAATCGTATTGTGATTGTGTCGTAGTATCATAACTCGTATTACTAGTCCTAGTTATAATGTCAAGTTTATTTGCTAAACATCCTATAAAACTTCTTTGGCTTTTTTATATATATATAGAACATAAAAAAGTCATTATGAATTTTTATTTGCCAGAAAAAAGTAACCATGTATTATTTTATTTAACGAATTTGAATTTGGTAGTGTTTTTAAAATAATTTTGTTTTAGGAAATGAGAATTTTTAGAAAGTAAAGTTCAAGTGTTTTTTTTCAAATTTTTGTCTTAAAAAATACACACAAACATTTGAAAACAATACTAAATTGTATCTCTACTACCTATATAAGAGAGAACCCTTTTTCCTTTTTGATTCCCTCGGCAAACCCTTTTTTAATTTTGCTTTTTTTTTTTTAACCTCTTCCTCCTTTTTAAAAAAAAAAAAAAAAATTCTTGCTTTCAATGCACATTTTTGTTTTTCATCCCCTTTTTTTCAATGGGACAGTTATAAATAATTTTTTTTTCTAAGTGCTCCCTTTGGAATAATTTCTTCTCATAAATGTTATTCTTATCTAGACATTTTTTAAACCCCCAATAAGTCTTTTGATATGTGTGTGTCTTGCTCAATGTTTTTTTTTTTTTTTTTAAATTTTAACACTCCTTTGTTTTCCTTTTCTGTAAATGCCCCTTCTAAAATAATTTATTCTCATAAATGTTCTTATCTACTAGACGGTTTTTTTAGGGAAAAAAAAAAACTCTCAGGTACTCTTTTTGTTTATATTTGCCCAATGAATAATATTTAACATATGTATAAAAGACCATATTATTCGATTTATCTTTCCAAAGAACGATCTCTTACTTTTTTGCTCTTTACGTCCTTGCCTTTTTTTTTTTGGCTGTATTCCGCCCCTAATATCTTTTCTATTGTCATATTTACTCTCTCTCTCTCTCTCTCTCTATATATATATATATAGATATTTTTAAATTCTAATTACTTTGGCGCACACACACACACACACACACACACATATATATATATATATATATATATGTATATTTTACGTATCAATAATGGAGATTCCGTCCTAGCAAAAAACTGGCGTTTCTTCGCTTCTTCTCTATGTCTATTGTTTTCCATCTCATAAATGTTCCTATCTATTCCTTTTTTTTTTTTTTTTGGAAACCCTCTAGATATATTTTTATATGTTTCCAATAAATAATCTTTAACCTACATCAAAGACAAACGTTAAAAATGAAAGTTTCGTCCATTGTTTTTTTTCCCTCCCTCCATCTCCTCACTTTTTTTATCCCCCCAAAATATATTCTCTTTACATATCCACTTTAGTAAATTGCTTTTTTTCTTTTTTTTTTTTCATTTCGATTACCTTGGCATTGTATATAAAGAAATACTTTTTTGTTCCTGATATTTCCCTATCACGTAATAATTTTTTGGCCGATGGCCATTATATGTTTTTTTTCTATAATTATCCATTGAATTAAACTATTCTCAAATGTTAGAAATTTTTTTCGTAACTCTTCCATATAATTTTTTTTCATATATACCATGTCTGTTTAATTTTTCCGCTAACAACTTTTTTCCTTTTAAATTTGTTGTACTTTAACTTTTTTTTAACGAAACAAAACTTTTAAGAAAATATAAATAAAAAAGTAAACAATAATTTTTTAAAGAAATTTTAAGTCTTTGTATAAAAAATATAACATATTGAATACTCACGCGCAGAGTGTTTGTTTTAACTGGTAAAGAAAAAAGCACTGAATAATACTATTATTTTTAGAGAACAAATAATACTAATTTTCAAGATAACTATTAGGATGACATTGATATGAATGCTAATACGTCATTAATTTACTAGGACTTCACAAATAAAAAAATAAGGATAACTAACTCGGATGATATAATTAGAGTCCGTTTTGTTCATAGATTTAAGTAAAAAATTTGAATGAAGATTTAAATTTTTGTGAGAGAAAATATTATAGTAAAATTATTTGAACCGTGATTTAAACCAACGAATCAAACGGGCTCTTAAAAACCAAAAGGGTTGTTGTACGGTGAGTGGTTATTTCAAACTTTTTATGTTGAGTAAATTGTATTGTTGTATTTAAAACTATTTATTTTTTACATAATATATCTTAAACTTTTAATTTTGACAAAATGCGTCTTAAATTTTAAAATTCACAATTGAAATCCAATTAAAACCGACAATTTTACCTATCAATCGGATTACCTGCATGCACTTGACTTTGATGGGACATGCTAAATCTAGTTATTTTGAGGCATGAGTTTAGGGTCCTCATCCAAACCTGTCTTTAATTTTTATTTACTTAAAAATATCATGATATACTTATTAGATTGATATGTCATAATATATCGTAGTAGTACTTAGATTTTTATTTATTTATTTATTTATTATTCCATTAAATGATTATTACTTTTTATGGGAACTTTTAAGTTTACAAAATTGACGACTTGAAGCCAAATATGCCCAAATCCCGATAATTAAATATAGGGATAAATTTATGAATAGTTTTTAAATTTTTTTCTCTCTTACGTACTTAATTTTGTTTCATAAATAGTCCTTGAACTTAAAAAGTTTATCATGGATTGTCACTCTGTTAAATTTTAGATTAAAAAAGTTAGCTTTTTCTCATAAATGGTTCATAAATTATCGTCTCTCTATATATATAGTTTCTATGCAAAAACTTGTACTAAAAAAAAATGCTAAAATTAGTTATATTGTTAAATAAATATATAAAAACATTAAATATGTAAAATTGTGTCAAATTTGTAGTCCCTAAACTAAAAAAAAAGGCCTAAATTAATTTTTTTTGCTACACATGTTTAATATTTTTTATCTAGTTATTCAAATATATAGCTTTGATAATTTTTTTAAATGAGCATATTTTACCTTCTATATTAATAAATATCCCCAAATTATTTTTATGTCTCATATTATAGATTTATAAATTTATAAATATCTTTTGTATTACACCTATTTTAACAAATTTATATTCCTACTAATCTATCAATTTTGTTTTGTTTAGTTTTTTGTTTTTGTTTTAATTTTCTTAGTAAAATATTAAATTCGTATGAAAAGTAAAAATTACCAACATTGATTTTTTGTAAAAATTAAAATAAACAAAACTTTGATACCTAACACATTCAAAATTCAACTAAGACAACACTTGCATATATGTTGATCGCTATTGGGGTACGATTTAGTCGAGCCTAAATTGTTCATTAAGGCCCAAAGTGGGAAATTAGGACCTTAGATCGGGACAAATCGAGCCTAGTTTTTGTGTTCGATTTGAGGCTATCTGGTAAGGAAGTATCATTTGACCAGCGCTTAAGTAGTTCAAGACTGAGATTGATTCGATCGAATTGATTGATTTAGTCGATTGGTCGCGATTCCTATATTAACATCCTTTGTTGATGCAGGTTTGGTTCTAAGTATTGATTCGACGGATTGATATATACAACCTGACAATTACAGGCGGAAGCACGTCTAGTCACTGGCTGAGACCTAGGAGAAGCCCGATTATTTTGGCCACTAATGAATTGACACGTGTCTGACTATTGTGTGCATTATCACCCCTACTCTTTCTGTTAGTTTGAGGCCACGATCTCATGCCATCTTTTATATAAATGGGATAGTACCTCCATGAAGGAGGACGAAAGAAATTCTATAGAAACTTTGTAGAAATATTACCAAATCTCTTACTAAATATCTTGTCTCTGACGACTTGCAATTTGTATATATTTTTACTCATCATAGTAAAAAACAGTGGATGTAGCTCTTTTATAGAGTGAACCACTACAAAATTTTTGTGTGTGGTATCTTTTATTTTCCAGTTGTGTTTAATTACTTTTTGTTTATTATTTATTTACTATTGCTGTCCTTTACATAATTTTTTGGAGTTGAAATTGATCATAATAATAGTGATCTGAGGGCACAAATTTTCGAGTAATAAATCTTTAATTGTTCTAACATCTTTATATTTAATTGTAGATCCAATGTTTACAACTATTCGTTTTGAAATTTTTTAACACCAAATTAAGGAACAAAACTTCCCTAATATACCAAAATGTATGTCACGATTATTTTCTAATATTGTTTTATGCACTGTAATAAGAAATAAAAAACACTATTTTTACTAAAGGTTATTCATATATTTAATAGGTGTAAGTAGAATCACTATTTTCTTTTTGATTTAGGGACTACATGTTGGAAAAATAGTACGCAGTAGAAATTTTAAAAATTTTAATTAGAGTATTTTCTAAAACACAAGTCTGACAGGCTACATGTATAAATTAACTAGATCTTACTAACTTTGTTTGCCGAAAAATTCCTGCAATCCATGAAGAGAAAAACATTTCAAAAGAGCCTTAACCAATTGGTCTTCTTTGCTATTCTCTATCCATGATCTGAGGACGTATAGGCACACAACGTACAGCTCTTCCCTGGTGACTCTCCTTCCAACCAATTAAGAAAAACCCAGAACTAAGGTTCGTGATTTGTGAACAATAGCTCTCAGGGTAGTTTCAGAGACTCATAGACAGAGTGCTCACTCTAAATTTTTTAACTAATCTTAATAACTTATGAGTCTCACTCCCTATTTATAAAGATTGGGCTCAGAGGTCCTCAAAAATTCAAATCTAGATCAACATTTGATAAATTAGCGTAAAAACACGTGATCAAATTATTATTCGGTTGGCAGGCCGAACTAGCAGATCAGCCTGTCGAATTTACTCCATCGGCAAGCTGAACCTTAAGACTGGCCTGCCAAACTTACAATAAATGATCTTTGCAAATCTTTAATTTTTCACCTAAGATTCTTAGGATAAAGCCTCGGTTTTAATTCAAATAACCCAATAGAAAAGTTATTTGATTAAAACAACTCTATCTAGATAATCTCTAGGAAAATAAATATTCTCGATAATTCAACAAGTTTATCTTGAATTAATTTTCATAAAATTAATTCAACCGATAAATAGACATGAATTTTCTGATCCTATCAAATTTCAGCCCATCTAATAATTTGACATAAGTCATTGATTGATTGAAAAAGCATGCTGTATCATTACAAGATTTATTATGAGCTAGCAAAGGGGACCTGATGGACTTATATAGTTTAAGCTCTCGATAATTATGAAATCCAATATCCTAGATATATGTTTTATAATTATCAACTCAACGCTACTCCGATAAAAGCTTAGAGCTATACTCTCGAACTATATAGAATTACAAAGCCTGAATAGCTAAGTCTCCATGACATATCATAATATGTCGTATTCCCATAGGATTATTCATAATTGGCTTAAGGATAAATTCTGTCTTACCTTCCCAATTATTTTTTTCTTACGTTCTATTATCTGACCATCGTAAAACTTAACATCCAAAGATAGTATACTATTCGGTTACACCTCTGTATTCAAATGATTGAGCATTTCAGTTTTTCAATTATAGGATAACATATATAAGAGGATATCAATGACTCCTAAAGAGGAGCTATGGATTCTGTATCTTTGAATAACAAGTCTATGCTATCAATAGTTATGTCTCCAACGTATCGATATGCGTACCAACATAAATTATGGATGTCACCCATTGGTACATTAAAAGACATAAGTCAAGACAACGTGTCCACTATTTATCTCAAGATTAAGATACAACACATATGATTGTCTAACGTGAATTGATTTGCCAAGATAAAATTATTAATTTAAATCAATTACACTTTATGTCCCGATCTAATGCATTGTCACCTATAACAATCCACTAATGTTTTCATTCGCGGAGTTCACCTTCGATGGTTAAGACAAACCATCTCCTATTAGAGATACAGACAACATAATAATTTTTGCATGAATAAAACGCCCAACTTTATTCCCACGATTGCGGATCTTATGATTTAGACCATCACCTTTAGAATCATGTCTTTTGCATAATCTATCCATCATATGTTTGATTCTAAAGGCTTAGACTAACAGTTTTAGGCTCTTGTTTGCTTATCATACATTCAATAAATATGAACGTAAAAAGGACAACAATTTGGAATATAAATAATAAATAAATTCTTTATTGATAAAAATGTCTCAAAAAACATAACACTGCATATTCGTTACTATTTCGTATATTTAATGTATTCTATATATTTATTTAACAATATAACTAATTTGAGCATACGAGTTTTTTAGTTTAGAGACTAAATATAGTATAAGGACTATTTATAGAGAGAAATTATAATTCAAGGATCATTTATGAGACAAAGTTAACCTTTTTTATCTAAAATTTAATAAAGGGACTGTTTATGAGACACTTTTTGAATTCAAGGATTATTTATGAAACAAAATTGATTACATAGAGTAATTTTAGAAAGAGAAAGGAGTTTAAGGACTATGCACGAGTTTAGTACTTAAATATATATTATCATAAACGAGTAAACAGGTTATTTGTGGATTGCCCCAACTTAAACTCATGATGGGCGAGTTTTCCCATGATGAGCATGAGAGGGGAAAATTGCTCTAGCCATCTTAAAATAAAAGCCACAACACATCCTAAAAACAACTTTAATGATTAAAGAATCATAACCTAACCGATGAATACGACAACCTTAAAAAATAAAAAAGAAAAAGTGTTTTTTGTTTTTTTTTTTTATACAACGTTAGCTATTCCTATGATTACAATATGATATCTTCCTTGTAACCCATCTCACCTTGCCCAAGTAACCTAGCGCCAATTCATTTTTTTTTTGGTGTCTTTATTGTGCTTGGTAACCTGAATTCCGACCTTTTTATTGTAACAAATGAGACCTCAAATTTACAAATTCGCTGTAATTTTTAGTTTTTTAGCATTTAATTGAAGGAAATGCTCCACAATTTTTACAAATGCACCCTGAAATCTTTCCTTGGATCATAAAAATTTTAAATCTAGACATCCATAACTTGGCATCTATTCTATAGTTTGGATTGTATCGTTAATGATTACTAAATCAAAATTTTCCAGGAAATATAAAAAAAAAAAATTCCAAGGAAAACAATACGATATTGAAATAAAAGACCTAACGCTTCGATGTTTTATTCTAAAAAAAAAAAGCTTCAACGTTTACAAAGATAAATAAATAATTTTAAGGCAAATGATACGACATGTCGTTTTTGTGGGGCGGAATTGTTGGCAAATAAAGCCTAAGCAGGAAGATTTTGTTAAAAGGTTTTATGAAAGAGCCTTATTTGACAAATGGTCTTTTTTTTTTTTTTTGGCATAAAAAAGCAAACTTTTTGGATACGGAAACGGTTCCATTTTTTTTTTTAAGGTTCCTTACTTTGCTATAATTATTTTCTTTATCTTTTTAAAAAAACTGGGGCAATTTACCTGCTTAAAAAAGCGTATTTTTTGGTTTAAAAAAGAAGAAGAAGAGACTATTTACTAAATTGAAAATGTTTTTTTTGGCCCTTTTTTCAAATTATGCCGCTTAAGCAGTTTCTTGTCGAAGACTCTGGGATACGCCGATTACACCTCTCTTCCACGGCGTCACAGTCCCTTCTATCTTCTCGCACTACCTTCCCTCCCTCCAGGCATCTCTCTCTAACCGATTCGTGAATCAATACTCGATGCATGGCTCTTTCTTCAATCAAGATTTCATTTTTTTTCTGTTTTCTTTATTATTGTTTTTGGGATTAGAAACAAAAGAGAGTTGTTGATTAAATTAAACATGTACGACAATCATTTTTTCCTTCAATGGTGAAGAAGCTTCTTTATTTGCCAAAAAGAAAAAAAGAAAAAAAAAAACGTAGACCAATTGTTTTTGGATTGTCCTGTTTTTGTTCTTGTAGTTCATAAAAACCTTATTTAAAATAACATTCTTGATCCACTAAAAAAAATCTTTAATCTTTATTGCAAAGTGGATGGCTTTTGTGTTTGTTTTGATGGTCTGTGGTAAAAGAATTTAAACTCAAAAACTGAGTTAAAAATAAAAGTTTCATATTATAGTATATTTTTAAGTTACATGGTTCAATATATTAAATTATAACATATTAAAATTTTATATTATAAAATTTTATATTATGACATATTTTTAAGTTTTATTGTTCAATATATTCATATTATAGCATATTTAATATATTTATATTATAGTATATTTTTCCTTTATATATTTAACATTTTATATATTTAACATAAGGAAGCTTTACCTCTGCACTTGTGTTTTAAAAATAAATAAAAAATTACAACCAATAAAACACGTGCTTAAAAAGGTCCCAACAGAACAGGCACGTACATGATGAGAGAAATAAGGAGGCATGTAACAGGTGTTACGTACTTGCATGCCCATCCAAACGTGGCAGCCTCCGACACGAACGCATTTCACTCCTCTCCTCCCTCTCCATCTGTCGACATCATCTTCAATCTTTCTTCCATAAAATTCAGTTTCCAATATTCCCCTGCAGATGGTCAAACACTACAGAAGAGATCATGGCTGGAACAAGATTAAAACACCTATCCTCTATCGCCAACGACGTCGTTCAACAATGCGCCGGGTAATACATG
>CAMOHE010045744.1:0-19817 GCA_946598075.1 Artocarpus hirsutus | reverse complement strand
AATAGGTCAGCGTTTGTGGACTCCATCAATGCTCTTCTTTTTCTTATTATTCACTATTATTTTAACAATTGATATTATTATTATTGTCATTATTATTACAACAATAATAATAAACCTTACATAATTATTAACTATACACATTCAAAACATTAGAATTCTTGCATCTTTCAACTTGGTGCTCACCATTTTTAATTTATGGTATGGAGCTCATGATCATTATTGATCTGGGTTTCTTTTTACTGAACTGTTATCATATAGGAATTTCCACATAATCTTAGTAAGTTGGAAATTCCACTTGTACCAAATAACATCATCTTTTTGGCTCATGCATGAAATTAATAAATCATAAACTCTTGGTTTAGCACATTAAATAATTATTTTAATGTACTATCATAACATTACATTATTACATGTTTCATAAATAAAGCACATAATTTTGTGCATTTACAACATTAATTATTTCTAAGGTCTTACAGCTATTAAGACCTTTAAATATGAGTGTTAATAAATGCTAAACTTGTACTTTCTTAAGTACTTAATTAAGTCATGAAGGAAAAACCCTCAATTGATCATAGTTATTCACGTTTGAATTTTTCGGATCATTACAATCATTTTTTCTATCTTTCTGAAAAAAAAGGGTCAATTTATCTACCCAAAAAAACGTGTTTTTTGATTAAAAAAAAAGAGGCCATTTACTTAATTGAAAATGTTTTTTTGCCCTTTTTTTCAAATTATGCCGCTTAAGCAGTTTCTTGTCGAAGACTCTAGGATACGCCGATTACACCTCCCTTCCACGGCGTCACAGTCCCTTCTATCTTCTCGCTCTACCTTACCTCCCTCCAGGCATCTCTCTCTAACCGATTCGTGAATCAATACTCGATGCATGGCTCTTTCTTCAATCAAGACTCATTTTTTTTCTTTTTTCTTTATTATTGTTTTTCGGATTAGAAACAAAAGAGAGTTGTTGATTAAATTAAACATGTACGACAATCATTTTTTCCTTCAATGGTGAAGAAGCTTCTTTATTTGCCAAAAAAAAAGAAAAAAAACATAGACCAATTGTTTTTGGATTGTCCTGTTTTTGTTCTTGTAGTTTATAAAAACCTTATTTAAAATAACATTCTTGATCCACTAAAAAAAATCTTTAATCTTTATTGCAAAGTGGATGGCTTTTGTGTTTGTTTTGACGGTGTTTGGCAAGAGAATTTAAACTCAAAAACTAAGTTGAAAATAAAAGTTTCATATTATAGCATATTTTTAAGTTATTGTTCAATATGTTAAATTATAACATATAAAAATTTTATATTATAGAATATTTTTAAGGTTTTTTGTTAAATATATTAATGTTATAGCATATATTTACGTTTCAGAGCTAAACCTCTGCACTTGTGTTTTAAAAATAAATAAAAAATTACAACCAATAAAACACGTGCTTAAAAAGGTCCCAACAGAACAGGCACGTACATGATGAGAGAAATAAGGAGGCATGTAACAGGTGTTACGTACTTGCATGCCCATCCAAACGTGGCAGCCTCCGACACGAACGCATTTCACTCCTCTCCTCCCTCTCCATCTCTCGACATCATCTTCAATCTTTCTCTCATAAAATTCAGTTTCCAATATTCCCCTGCAGATGGTCAAACACTACGGAAGAGATCATGGCTGGAACAAGATTAAAACACCTATCCTCTATCGCCAACGACGTCGTTCAACAATGCGCCGGGTAATACATGATCATCGCATGCATGATATTTGTGTTTCTTTTTTCTTTTTCTTTTCATTTCTTTTCTTTTGTTTTCCTGACATAGATTGAAATTCATGAAATCGGGCCAAAGTTTGTATGTTATATAAATATTTTGGTTGTAGGCGAGGGCGGAGCCACCACGCACGAAGGCGGCCAGTCGCCCTTCAAACTTTTTTCCTTTTAATCTTATACATAGAATTTTATAAAAATTAAGTTTTGCTCCTTTAAAAATGTATTTCGTCTTTAAAATTCCGCTCACGTTTTTGTCTCCTAACTATTTTTTCTGGCTCCGGCCCTGGTTGTAGGAAGGTGGGGAGTTCGGTGGAGGAACTGGTGGAGGAGTTTGAAAGTTTAGTTTGGAAGGACGATAGTGGTGCTAGTGGGATGAGATATTCGAGGAAGTTTGTGGAATTTTGCAGCGGCAAGGCAGTGAAGGAGTTGTGCCAAAAAGTAGTTGAAAAGATCGAAGATGGGTCATTTAGCCGCTTCACCTTCGATGTCATGCTTGCCTGGGAAATGCCCACCTCCGCTGAGGAAGAGTGTTGTACGGTACATGTGTATATTTTCTTTCGTTTTTAACGTAAGGAAGTATTTAGTAGATTTGATGCATGTAATAACGTGACTCTCTATTCTCTCCAAAGCAATTATTTACGTTTTTCCAAATTAGTTGTTTAATGGTGTATAAAAGAATCGAGTTGGCAAGGCAATAATTAAGTATATATATGCAACCAAGTATATTGCAGCCGTGATCTTCTTTTCGACCGGATTTTTGTCGATTTGGAGGCTCTTTAAAAGAGCATTATGTGTGCTCGTATTATTGGTCTTGGTTGGATTATACTCTGCATTTCAAAGTTTATCACATTATTTGTAATGGCCTGTATTTCAGAGTTTGGCACATCATTTATAATCCTTTTTATACAAAGGAAATCCCCTTTCCATTTCAATATATATATATATATATTACATATACGAGTATATATATATATATATGCTGCCCAAAATTTATCTCATCTTGACCAAGAAAGCTAGCATTACCAATTTTCAAAACTACTTTACTCTTTAGACTGTATAGCTGAACGATCACCTGGTTTTCACTAGTTTTTATTTATCTCCTTATTTGTCAATTTCGTGAATTTGTTGGTCTGTTTCTGTAAATTGTTTTCTTACATGTACACTTCTGATTTTGCAGGAAAATATAGCAAAGGAAAGAGAAGACAGGAAGAGACCACCTCCGAAAACAACTTCGGAACAAGATGATGACATTCCGCTTTTCTATTCAGACATCATGCCTCTTCTGGTAAGCTAGAAATTGCATCACTAATCACTATCCGACGTGTACTACTAATAAGAATATGTATTGCTTTTCTAGACACAATGAACTTCATGTAGAGATCAAACTTGGACAAATTATGTCTAATCAACATTAGGGCATTGGCAACTTGATTGGAACTCCTAGATCCGACTATGAATAATATAAAGTTCTCACATGTTATAGTGTAAAGCAAAAACTTGTTACCTCAATGGTAGAGGGAGGTTATGTTCAACTTTTGAAATTTAAATTTTTCTCTAAAATTTTTAAAAATATCTTTTTTTATAAGAAAAATTATAACCGTGCCCCACTGAATAATTGAAAAATACTATCGTATCCTTATTTTACAAGAAAAACTATAACTATACCCCTTTTAATAATAAAAATGTATAATTATTACAAAATAGTCTCTATTTTTCTCTATAGTGCCCCACCCTATTGAACAGAAGGTTTAGCTCTGCAACTGGTTACTGTATAAAACTCTCACATGCCATAGTACTTATAGTATTTATAGTTTTAACTCAGTTTCAACCATGTTCCTAAATGCCCTATAAGAACTGCATTACTTATCCAATCTTGATGTTGAAATTCATATAGCTAGAGATCATTTAGGGAATTATGCACGTATTTGATAAGACTAAGAATCTGCATTGCTATTCTAGACTTAATGAATTGTATATACGACTTAAGTAGTTTTATTGATTGTTGAGTGCTAGAGTGGTTAAATTACCAACCTCTCACTCTTTTTGCCAATATGGCTGCTGCAGATAAATGATGAGCCAAGTGCTGGGGAAGATGCATATGTATGGTTGGGATCGTTGGTTCCACTAGTTGCAGATGTTGTTAACGGGAGATTTACCTTTGAAACTCTAACAGCACCTACAAGGAACCGGCTTCATTTTCCTGCTTACGAGAAGTTTCTAAAGGAGATTGACCAGTAATTCTTTTTTTTTTTAATATTTTAAAATTACTTGAAGGGGCGTCTGTGAACAAGTTATGTTACTAAAGAATCCGTTTAGATCACCATTTGAAACTAAAAAAAGTCGTTCATATATATTAGATGTTTTGTACACTACTTTGTCAAAACTTGCCTATATTAAAATTTGGCTGCGTTGCGCTTATATATATAGTTGTGTTTTTTTTATAAGAATGGTTTCCAGTGCCTTAAGTCCTTAAACATGGTCAACCAAAATAGAGTAGTGTAAAATGCTTCTATATGTATTAATTCGAAATGGCTTTTCATACAAATTTGTTTTCAGAGTTGTGGTTTTCGTGCACCTTTATAGGTCCATAAAACACTTGCAAAAACAGGCACCGCCAAAAGGTGTGGAGCTAGGTGATGATGAATTCATATTGCATGTAGAGGGAACTGCTAGCTCACAAAGAGTAATACGCCACATTGGCGGAACAAGTTGGCCTGGTTTGTAACTTTGTAGAACTGAAATCGATACATTTATGTTGAGTGATAAATTTGATTGGGTTTTTTTTAACCACTAATTAGGCGTTGATTCCAGGTAGACTGACATTGACCAACTATGCTCTTTACTTTGAGGCCTCTGGGGTGATAACATATGAAGATGCACTGAAAATCGACTTCTCAAAGAACATTGAGCAGAGTGTCAAACCACGTGCTACGGGGCCTTGGGGTGCTCCGCTTTTCGACAAGGCCATTATCTATGAGTCATCTGAGTTGTAAGATTTGTTTAAATAAAAATTTTAAATGTCGGATTTCTTTGCCTCAAAGTATTCTTTCTTTCAATCTTGTTTAAGGTGGAAACTATTAGAAAAGCCGGTTGGCATAGTATAGAATAAAAATGAATAAACAGATTTAATGTCCTTGTTATTCCGATTTTCTTTTTTCTTTTCTTGGAATTTTGTAGGCCTGAGGGAATTGTACTCGAGTTTCCAGAGCTAACAAGTTCCACAAGACGTGATCATTGGCTTGCACTAACAAAGGAGATCCTGCTTTTGCATCGGTTTTTGTCCACATACGACGTGAAATGCCCAATCCAAGCATGGGAGATGCACGCGAGGACAATACTTGGTATAATAAGACTCCATGCAGCAAGAGAAATGTTAAGGATATCGCCCCCTGAGCCGACAAAGTTCTTAATTTTTGCCTTGTTTGATGAAATTGCAAAAGGAGACTATGTACTCGAGAAGATTGCTGAGAGTCTTCAGAAGGTGAATAGCGGACATCCATGCAGCTCTAGCTCACTGCTTAGGCGACTGAATGTAAGAGAATCAATTATCCCAAGTGTGGAAACAGAGAAAGCGGGCCAAGAATGTTTAAGTGGTCCAGTTGACAACATATCATCATTGGAAAGTGCTATAAATAAATCTAGAGAGGAAGACAAGGAAATTGCCGTTGCGAAAGCCACCACCGAGGAATTGAAGGAAGAAGGAATAACCGATAGCACTCTTGTCTTGATAGTAGGTATCTAACCTAATATGTAGAATTCTAGGATAGCTATTTCCTTGATTTCAACTTTATTTGCATTTTGAAAGGGGGAAAAATTGAAAAGAAGCAACATTATTAACTTGTGGTCATTCTAGGAAAGAACAGTTGTTTTCACTTAATTAGAGAAAAAGGCTGTTTGACAACCCCTTCTTTTGGGAGTCAAATACTGCCTGATCTATTTACTCAAAAGATTTATCACACTTGCTTATGTCGGAGACCTTATGGATGTTTAACTTTATTTTATGGCGCAGGAGCTACTAAAGCCACTCAAAAATGTCCTGACTTGGTTTCAACATGTCCTAATGTGGGAAAGACCAGCAACTACTCTTGTTGTAATTGTAGCATCTTTGATGATTGCCTACAAGTGAGTTCATTTTCATTTTGGCGCATTGTAATACGACCATATATATGATACAAGTCACTACAACATGCCAAACAAAGAAGTGAATTTTTGAATTTTTGCATTTGGTTTCCTGCGAAGAAAGAGTGAAACTTTATAGACATGGTACTTGAGAAATTTTTTTTCCCAATGCAGGGAGTTGGTTGGCAAGGGAATGGCGGCTTTCTTGTTTTGGGTGGTAGCAAAGATGATTTGGGCAAGAAAAAAAAGAATGAGTGAGAAGTGTACTGAGATACTGGTTTGCAGAGATTCCGACCAGACCACAATGGAAAGTGTGGTATCGGCTCAACACAGATTGCAAACAGTTTACGAGATGGTCCAGACGGCAAACATAACACTACTGAAAATGCGATCAGTGTTCATCTCAAAGGCCCGTAAGGTAATCGTGTTGGGATCTACTTTCATTACAACAGAGAGTTTGAAGATAAAATTATATTTAAAAAGAAAAACTTATGATAACAGTACAGAATTCACATGTCCAACCATTTTCATCTTCCAAATTTATAGTGCCATAGGTGAAAAGCTTTGAATAACTTGATAGAAAAACATATACGGGCAGGACATTTGTGGTTGCTGTCGAAGCGTGTCATTAAGCATTGATTTCATGTTAATCCAACACCAGATACATTTTATACAATGATTAATTCTCTACCTCTCTAGCCAATTACTTGTCCGTCTTAAAAGTGTTATTTGAATTGACCGTCAAATAATGTATGGTGTCATGAGGGGGTGAAAATTTTCCTTTCAAATCTTTGGAACTAAATTCCATTGTAAATGTTTTTCATCTCTAAATTTCATCGTTCTAAGAAAAAGTGACTGTACTTTTTATGGACGCATTGTCCCTACATATAGTACTCATTGATCAAGAAATATACTAGTGACCTACAAATAAGAATTCTCTTTTAAGTTTTCGTCTCACTTCCATCGCATTTTATCACGTGCTTTCTTCATGGTTGCAGCATGCAGATATGGTGGTGATGGCATTAAGCGGGCTGGCTATTCTGGCAGCAGTGATTCCGACGAAATATATTGTGATGGGCGCCATCCTGTATTTATTCACCATGACATCACATGTGGGGCAGATCTTGGGAAGTAGCCAAGGTAACAGACGACTCAAAGAATGGTGGGACTCAATTCCAGTGATTCCGGTGAGAGTTGTAGACAAGGCACCCGAATGTTCAACAAAACCTTAAAGCAATTTATTGCTTTTGTTGGTGAATCATGAAATGCAGCGCAGACAAGGTTTTGGCTGTGGACTGGACCGGCATCTGTTTTGAAAGTTTTGAGCGATGTGAAAAATGAAAAGGCAGCCTTTGTGCGATGCTGGAGGTGATGGTGTTCGGCAGCCTTTGTGCTTTGTACAACACTTGTTCATGCTGCAAAAATAGTTGAGAAATTATATAATTTATCAGTTTAAGGGTAGATAGATCCATCCACTAGTAACTTGAAAATTCGTAAAGACAACTTAAAATATCAACGACAGGACAACATTGTAACAGATATCGTATTAGGTGTAACAAACATCATTGGGCAGCTTTGTGCACTGATATTATAGGTGTAATATTATTATAGCAACAGGACAATGTGCAATCACAACACATATAAAGGGCGCTTACCATCATTTCCCTACTGCATGACAAGCGGGTTGGGGAACGAAACCTTCGTCTGCCCATTTTTAATTTTGAAACGCCCTCGGGCCGCAACTTTTTTTTTTTCTTTCTATTCTCTTTTTCCCATTTCCATCCCCTTTCCTTGGCTTCTCACATTTTCCTTTTAC
Source organism: Artocarpus hirsutus (assembly GCA_946598075.1). NCBI lineage: Eukaryota > Viridiplantae > Streptophyta > Magnoliopsida > Rosales > Moraceae > Artocarpus > Artocarpus hirsutus. The sequence goes on along the minus strand of CAMOHE010045744.1, from coordinate 12,126 downwards.
TTTTTCTATTTTTTTTCCTTATTATTATTATTATTATTATTTGTTTTCCCTTCGTTCTTATTTGTATTTTCAATGACCTAGTTTTGTTTTTCTTCACATTTGTGCTTTTTTTTTCCTTCCCTCCTAATATCCTATATATTTTCGTATTTGTGTCATTATTTTTTTAAATGTGTATCATAAAATACTTATAATTTTTCCTTATTGTATACTATTTTATATCCTCTAACATATTATTTTATTAAGCATCTCTCTTAAAATTTGATCCTATTTTTTATTTTTTATTTTTATGTGAGCTTTATCTTTATCATTTGAGTTCCTAGATATTTTCCTACTTGCATATATTCTTTTTTTAAGTAGCACTTTCAATTATTTGACTCATAAATGTTATTTCCTTTAATTTATTTATGCTAAAATATTCTCTTTCGCATACATGCATATTAAAATAATTTTTTTTGAAAGGAGATATTGCATTTAAAGAAATAAAAAAGACAATCACTACGATTGAAACAAGTGACTTAAGATGACTCTCGGTCCATATTTCGAGCATGTGCAAGGCTCTTTCAACAGATTCTCAACAGTTGATGGAAAAATCCAATCGAACAAGAGAGAATTACTTATAGCAAGGAGGCCACATACATCGCAACGAATCTTGCAAGCTAGCCACTTCCATTATTACAAAACAAACCTAAACATATAACAAAAGTGCACAACTACAAACAAATGGTGAATTCAAAATCATCTTTATTAAAACATAAAAACTAGAAAAGACAAGAAAGAAATCTAGTACCACACAAGCAACACAACTGATGGAAAGACACTCGAGTTCATAAGGGGTAGGACCAGAGGCACCATGGGGCAAAACTTGACAACTAACGAGTCACCAAATAGGCTATGTGGGGATGAAACTCACCGTCAGTGCCGGCCACAAACCAAGGTACGCACCACCAAACGTGATGCAACGACAACTAGTCCAAAGCGTCAAAGAAGCAACACTTATCATAGAGCACCGGATTGCTAGAAATTTGTGGCCTAAACGTTTTTTTAGTCAATTTTTTTTTTCCCTAAATATGGTCCTCATAAATATTTTCCCTTATACCTAAACATTTTTTTTGTCATGCAACCCTCTCAAATACTTTTTCTTATGTGTCCTATAAATAATTTACTGCCTAATTTTCCTTACTTTATTTTTCTCTTAGCTAGTACTTTTTTTCCTAAACTAAACTATTGGGAGAATATAAATGAAAATATGTAAAAAAAAATGCAAAAAAAAGAAAAAAATACAGGCACGGAGAAGGGCTGGTAACTAGTATAAATAGAAGTCGTAAGTAACATTGTAGAGTGTGCGTGTTTGTTGAAATCGGTTAGTATTTGTGTGCTTGTAACGCTAGAAGAACAATATAACACTCTTCTAAGAGCATCTCTAATGCAATACAAAATTAATATGTCTATAGCAAATTGGACATTTGAGTGTAAAAAAACACTTTAATGCAATCCCATTTTTAATGCTAACTTTGGTGGCAAAACAAGTTTGACATTTGACGCCTGTTGGTTGATAAATTGATTTTTTTAATTAATAATTACAACAACAATCTTACTTTTCTTATGAATCAAGTGCGTGTGTGTGGATTCTTCCATGAGTTATAAGCGAAGGTTTTATTGCAAATTTATAATTTACATTTAGACTACATTATCTCACCATTGAATCCCTTTTAATACTCTGCACTATATCTCTCTTAATTGTATATGTAATCTATGTAAGTTATGTCTATTACTATTACTTCTAGTTATGATTATTGGTCTATAAATAGAGATTGTGCTAAGCTTGTATTTTCATCCCTCACAAGTGAAAGAATAGAAAGATAATTTGTCTTTCATTTCCTCTTGTGTTTTCTCGCTTGTTCTCTTTAGTCTTTTGTTATATTTTGCTTTGTTTTATAACACATTATCAGCATGAGTTCTAACCATTGTTGTCCGTCAAGGTCAACTTTTAGTCAATTTTTTCTAAAATACTAGTTTTATTTCTCTTGATAAACATTTATTATTATCATGACTATTTAGTCGTTGTTATACTATGTACTCATTCCCTTCAAATATATATATATTATGTCCTCATTTTCGATATTACTATCATGACTGTATGTATATGCTTAATTGTTTGGTTTATTTAACACTAATGCTATGTTATAATATTCTTTACTGTTATATATATATATATGTATATGGATTTCTTGAATTGAAATTTTTTTGATGGCTTTGTCATTCGTGTACAAACTGTACTTTGTGTAATTAGTTATCTTGTTCATATGATATAATTTTGCATATATTAATAGATGAGAGATACATTATTAATGTTAGTGGTTTTTGCTGACCTCTTTATGTTAATGATTATAGCACTATAGTTAATATCATGGGTATACAGTCATTATTTCCATAAGCCATATGTATTCAACATTTTAAATGTCTATGCCATTTACACTTCTAATTCATGACTTATCTATTTCCTATAGCATTTATTCATTTATTTTGTTTTCTTAAAGTATGTTATGAAGCAGAACCTATTTTAATTGAAAAATTGTGAATTATTTATTGTAATGTAATCATGCTTTGCTTGAGTACTTATTCTCATTACTGTCATGCAAAGGTAATTTATTAACCTTTATTCTTATATTCATTATAGCTTTCACTATGTTAAATCTTACAAAACTTGAATTCATTGCTCTTGATATTTCTGGCAAAAATTATTTGGCATGGACTCTTGATGCTAAGATCCACCCTGATACTATGAGGCTTGGAAATACAATAAAAGAAGGAAATGATGCATCCTTACAGGATCGCATAAACGCAATGATATTCCTTCGTCATCATCTCTATGAAGGATTGAAAACTGAATATTTGATGGTAAAAGATCCATATGTCCTTTGGAATAATTTAAAGAAAAGGTACGACCACCCAAAAACCATAATACTTCCTAATGATCGCTATAATTGGATGCACCTGTGATTGTAGGATTTTAAAACTATGAGCAAGTATAATTCCGCAATGTTTAAAATTACTTTTCAATTAAAATTATGCAGAAAAAATGCTACTGATGAAAACATGTTAGAAAAAACATACTCTACTTTTCATGCCTTTAATGTGCTTTTGCAACAGCAATATCGAGAGTGAGACTTTAAGAAATATTCTGAATTAATACCATGTCTTCTTGTTGTCAAACAAAATAATGAACTGTTGATGAAAAATCATCAATCTCGCCTAATTGGATCAACGCCATTCCCTGAAGTGAATGTGGCATATGTTGAAGAACCTAGGCATGGTCGGCATGGTAGTCATGGTCATGGACATGGTCACATTTGCGGTTGCAATTGCAGTTGTGGTCGTAGTCGTGATTATTATAACCAAAACTCCTAAAATTTCAAGCAAGTTGCATCTTATGATTAAAAATGGGAGAAGAATGAGGAGAAACAAGAAGAAAAGGGTTTTCAAAATAAAGCCCCCAATAACAACAAAGATACTTGCCATAGATAAGGCATGAAAGGACATTAGAGACGTACATGTCGCACAGCTGAACACTTTGTTGATCTTTACTAAGCTCCCTTGAAATAGAACGAAAAAGGTGTAGGGACAAACCTTGTTGAGCCAAACTTTACTGAACACCATGATCCTACAGATTTTACACATTTGGACGTTGCAGATTTCTTTGAGAATCATGATGGAAATCTTGAGAATTTAATTAGCAAGGGAAACATCAATATGGCTTGAAAAGATGTTCTCACACCAATCTATCCATAGTGTGTTATTTTCAGTTTGTTTTTATTTTCGGTGTGATCCATAATTTTTATTATGTTTCGATGTGTTTTTATTTTAGTGTGCTTGTAATTTCTATGTGCTTTTATTATGTTTTGTAATCTCCATATGTTTTCTCATAAAAAAAGGATTGCGTTTAGTATATTATTTTCTTATCTTTTTCTTTTATTTTTTATGAAGAGACATGGATGTCAAAAATCATTCTATTAGTATTAAAGTTAATGGTGAAGCTTTTTGCCTAGCAGACAATAGAACAAAACACACTATTCTTAAAGATAAAAAATATTTTTTCGATCTTATATTAGCTAAAGCTAATATTAGTACAATATTTGGTGTTGCAGGCCTCATTGAAGGCTTTAGAAGAGCTCATATATTATTATCTGATGGCACAAAGTTTATAATTAATGACGCTATGTATTCTAGTAAATAAAAAAAAAGCCTACTAAGTTTTAAAGATATGCATCATAATGGTTATCATATTGAGACAACAAATGAGAAAGACATTGAATATCTTTATATTATGTCTTGAATATCTTTATATTACGTCCACTGTCTTAAAAAAGAAACAAATATTAGCAAAGCTACAAGTATACTCTTTTGGATTATATTAGATATTTATAAATCCAATTGAATCTTATGTAGTGATAAACCAATAATCTAAAGATTCAAGGAATTTTATTATTTGACATGATCGTTTAGGTCATTCAAGTTCGATAATGATGCGAATGATTATAGAAAATTCAAATGGACATTCTTTAAAGAACCAAAAAATTCTTTGGTCCAAAGATTTTTTATGTGCTACTTGTTTTCAAGGAAACCTGATAATAAGGTCATTCCTAATGAAAGTTACAATTGAATCTCCTACATTTTTAAAATGAATTCAAGAAGATAAATGTGGGCCTATTATTCCATCATGTAGACCATTTTAATATTTTATGGTGCTAATAGATGCATCAACATGTTGGCCATATGTTTGTTTATTATCTACTTACAATATTGTACTTGCAAGACTCCTTACTCAAATAATCTGGTTATGAGTGCAATTTCTAGATTATACAATCAAGAAAATTTGTCTTGATAATGCAGAAGAATTTACATCCCAAGCCTTTAATGATTACTGCATGTCAATTGGGAATACCGTTGAGTATCCTGTTGCTCGCGTGCACATGCAAAGTGAATTAGCAAAATTTTTTATTAAAAGGCTAAAATTAATTGCTAGGGCCTTACTTATAAGAACAAAATTGCCTAGCTTTGTTTGGGGACATGCCATATTGCATGCTGCAGCGCTTATTCACATAAAGCCAACTGCATATCATAAATACTCCCCATTACAGCTTGTTTTTTATAAAAGCTAGATATTTCCCATTTAAGAATTTTTAAAAGCACAATATATGTCCCAATTGCTAAACCATAATGCACTAAAATGGGTCTTCAAAGAAGACTAAGAATTTATGTTGGATTTTAATCCCCGTCGATAATTAATTATCTTAAACTCTTGACAGGTGATCTTTTTATGACACGGTTTGCTGGCTGTCAATTTGTTAAGATAGTTTTCCTAGCATTAGGGAGGAGATAAACAACAGCTAGAAAAACAAGAAATTTTATGGAATGCATCATCGTCTCATTTTGATCCTCGTTCAAATCAATATGAATTAGAAGTTCAAAAAATTATTCATTTGCAAAAGGTCGCAAATCAGTTACTAGATGCATCCACTAATGTTAAGAAAATAACAAAATCACTGATACCAGCTAAAAATGTTCCTGTTCAAATTGATGTTCCTATAGAAGAAAAAATTAATATGCTAGCAAATGAGTATAAAACACACCAGAATTGTGGTAGACCCATCAGTTCCAAGTATAAAAATCCAAGAAAGAAAAAGAAGCTAAATAATAAGCAAGTTAGCATTTCCAATGCTATTAATGTTCTTGAAGAGTTTAGTATAAAAATAATTGACATAACTTAAGAAGTAACCCCAGAAGAGGTTTAGTACCTAAAAATGATGTTAATGAAGAGATCTCAATAAATTATGTCACTTTAGAAAAGAAATGGAATCAAAATGAAATTATTATCGACAACATATTTGCATATGTAGTAGCTCTTGATATTACAAAAGAAAAAAAAGATCTTGAACCAAAGTCCATTGAAGAATTTCAACGTAGAAATAATTGGCCAAAATAGAAAGACGCAATCTAGGAAGAATTAAGCTTGCTTGAAAAATGTCAAGTTTTTGGGCTTGTTGTCCAAACACCTGAAAGTGTAAAACCTATAGCCTACAAGTGGAAATTTCTATGAAAATGTAATGAGAAAAATGAAGTTGTCAGATACGAAGCACGACTTGTAGCAAAAAGCTTTTCGCAGAGACCTGGTATTAATTATGAGGAGACATAGGATCCGTTTGGTTCATAGATTTGAATAAAAAATTTGAATGAAGATTTAAATTTTTGTGAGAGAAAATACTGTAGCAAAATAATTCGAACCGTGATTCAAACCATAAACCAAACGCACCCATATTCTCTAATGATGGGTGCAATTACGTTTAGAGTTTTGATTAGCCTGGCAATTTCAGAAGTACTTCACATGTCTAATAGAAGTTGTAAAGACCTATCTATATAGGTTATTCGATAGTGACATTTACATGAAACTCTTTAAAAGTCTAAAAATACCTAAAGCATGCAATTCAAAACCCTGGGAAATGTATTCAATTAAATTACAAAGATCTTTGTATAGGTTAAAGTAATTTGGACACATATGGTATTATTGTCTCAGTGAATATTTTTTGAAAAAAGGATATATTAACAATCTAATTTGCCCATGTGTTTTTATTAAAAGGTTAAGTTTGGATTTGCTATTATTGTAGTTTATATTGCTGTTTTGAATATCATTAGGACTCTTGAAGAGCTTACAAATATGATAACATATTTAAAAAGTGAATTTGAAATGAAGGATTTAGGAAAAAAAAAAAATTTATCTCGGCTTGCAGATCGATCGTTTATCGGGAGGGATTTTTGTTTATCAATCAGCATATATTGAAAAGGTACTGTTTTAATATGGATAAATCCCATCCAATGAGTTCTCCCATGGTTGTGCGATCCCTTGAGTGAAAATGGATCTTTTCCATCCTTGAGATGATAATGAAGAAATTATTGGTCCAGAAGCACCATATCTTAGTGCTATTGGTGCATTAATGTATCTTGCTAACTGTACAAGATCTGACATAGCATTCTCTGTTAGCTTACTAGTAATATACAATTCTTTACTAACTCGAAGACATTGGAAAGATGTCAAAAAAATACTTTGTTATCTTTGTGGTACAACAGAGATGGGTTTGTATTATACATAGGATTCTAAGTCAGAATTGGTTGGATATACGGATGTAAGATATTTGTCTAATCTAGATAAAGTGTGATCACAAACAGATTATTTGTTTACATATGGTGGTACATCTATATCTTGGCGCTCAACAAAACAAACCCTAACTGCCACATCTTCGAATCATGCTGAGATATTAGCAATTCAGGAGGCAAGTTGAGAATGTGTATGATTAAGATCTCTTGTGCAATATATGAGATAAACATGTACTCTTTCATTCAACCAAAAAAGTCTAACTATGTTGTATGAAGATAATGTAGCCTGTATCACCTAACTCAAGAGAGGTTACATACAAGGAGATAGAACAAAGCACATTTCACCATATTCTTTTCCATGCAAGAGCTTCAAACAAAAGGAGAGATCGACGTACATAAAATTTGTTCTAGTGACAACTTAGCAGATTTGTTTAGAAAGATACTTCCTACAACAACATTTGAGAAGTTAGTACACAAAATTGGTATGCATTAACTCAGAGATCTTTGAAGAAGAGATGTTGATATAAGAGGGAGATACCGTGTAGTGTACTCTTTTTTCCTTTAGCTTAGGTTTTGTCCCATTGGGTTTTCTTAGCAAGGTTTTTAATGGGGTAGTTCTAAATACAAAGCATATAAGAATTATGTACTCTTTTTTTCTTGGAATAAGATTTTTTTCCTATTGGGCTTTTTCTTAATCAGGTTTTTAATGAGGCGTATTCTTTGTACGGTGAACATCCAAGGGTAGTGTTGTGAATCAAGAGTGTGTGTGGATACTACCTCTTGATATTCTATAAGTTACATGCAAAAGTTTTATTGTAAATCTACAATTTACATTTAGGCCACATTATCTAACCATTGAATCCTTCTTAATATTGTGCATTTTGTCCCTCTTAATTGTAGATATAACCTATATAAGTTATATCTATTTCTATTACCTCTAGCAATGATTTTTGGCCTATAAATGAGGTTGTGCTAAGCTTGTATTTTTTTCCCTCACAAGTGAAAGAATAGAAAGATACTTTATTGTTTTCTTTCGTCTTTTGTTATATTTTGTTTTGTTTCATAACAATTTTTTAATTATTTTAATATTAAAAATTTACTTTTACAAGTTTTAAGGTTTAATAATTATGATAAAAAAAATAAATATGACATTTCAAATAGTCCATAATAAAATAACACATCAACATTTTTTATTTTTATACTTTTTAGTAGTAAATATAACACTGGTATTGACATTTATATTGAAGATGACTTAATTGATGTATGTTTCTAACACCAATAGAAGATGCAATGTATCAAAATACTAATAAACTAATACTGAACGTTTTGTTCCAAACACTTATTTTGATCCTCATTGATTGTCTCTCTCACGACCACATCCACAAGATATCTTTGCTCAATCCAAAAAAAACGATCGCTTAATTCAATTCAAAAGTCAATGTTTTTTCTAGGAAAAAAAAAATAGGTAAAAAGTTCACAAGTTAATTTACCAGCCCGTGAAGACAGCTATATTGTAGCTGCATTGACGAGAAACTAAAACGTGTACTGAAATAATCATCAAAAAAAGGAAAGAGTAATAAAAAGATGAGAATTTGTTTTCACCATTTAAGTTTGAAAAGAACATGGATTTGGATTTTGCTGTTGAGCTTTATTCTCACTACTACAAATTGTGGATTCCACGACGGTTTATAACCATCGTGGAAAAATTTTACGACGGTTAAAAAACCGTCGTGAAAACTTCAGTCGTGGTATGACATGGAGTTTTCACGACGGTTTTTTACCATCGAGTAATATAAAAATTGGTGAGAAGGGGTTGTAATGTAGTAATTTTCGACGACGGTTTTTTGATAAACCGTCGTGAAAAATTGGCATTCCATGACGGTTTTTGTAAAAATTGTCGTGGAAGGCCTTATACCTTTCACGACGGTTTTTACTAAAAACCGTCATGAAAGGCCTTCCACCATGGTTTTTACTAAAAACTGTCGTGGAAGGCCCCGAGGTTTGAAAATTTTAGTTTCCCGCCCAAATTTAACCTTCGTGAAAGATTAAATTTTAACGACTACTAAAAATTTCAAACATGTAGAACATTTCACGACGGTTTTTACTAAAAACCGTTGTGAAAGGCCTTCCACGATAGTTTTTACAAAAACCGTCATAGAAGGCCTTGCACTTTTCACGACAGTTTTTATAAAAACCGTTGTGGTAGCTCCCACCAATACCACGACGGTTTTCGTATTCACGGGTGTAACTCGCTGCGTTTTTTTTCCTTATCATGATTGTTTTTGAGAAACGGTCGTTAAATAAAGGTCGTATAATCTCAAATTTGTTGTAGTGTCTCCAAAAAGCGAGCTAAAAAATTCATCACATAAAAAAAGCATATGAAAAAATAGAGCCCTTTTTCTTTCCCCTAATTTGGCAGGTAATTAAAAAAAAGATTTAGGTTTCTAAATAACATTTTTTTGGTTGAGGTTTATTCTCCAAAATGCTCACTAAAAAATCCATCACAAATAAATTTTAAAGGAGAAAAAAAAACAAGTCTTTTTCTTTACTTTCTAATTTGGGAGATTATTTATATGATGTTTGGTATAGGATGGTTTACATCACTAACTCGGTTATGAACAGTGTAAAGCTTTTACATGTCACAGTAAAAAGAAAAAAGTTGCTACAGTATAAACCCTCATATGCTATAGTAAAAACAGTTCTAATCAATGGTTCTCACCACCATACTAAACACCCTATTAGTGAATAATCCAACTCCAAGTGCAGATAAACTTATAGTCCTTGAGGAGCTCTTGCAACCTCTTATCAACATTATTGGCATTGATGCCAAAGGGATTAACGATATTGGCGAAAAATTAGAGGAAGAGAGCTGTGATAGACGATGGCTTTGACCGTCTGAGAAGGTAGTCTAACCTATCTGTGGATATTAGCTACTCTCCGAGCCAAGCTGGGACGTTTCCTCACCCTTCTCTCCTCCACTATTATTACTAGTAGGGTTCTTCTTTCTCGGTGGATCAGTAGAAGATTCACTAGTTTTCTCCATTGTCGTTTGCCATATTAGTCGTTTTTCCTGTTCTTTTGCTTGTTCTTGTCTTTGTGGTGGTGGTTTTTTGAGAAAAACTAAAAGAACACCCCCTGAGTTTTAGTTTAGTCCACAAGTTTTATAGTGTTTTTGATAATCCAACAAAAATTATCCCAATATGCCTTAAAAAGGTAAAAAATTAACCCTTTACTCATAAATTATTTGAATATTTTTGAAAAAATTTAAAAGTAAGTTAAACCAAGAAAAAGAGAACTAGTGTACGGAGAAGGATCCAATGTGAAGCTTGACCTATCCAACAGGTTCACATTCGACCAGCCATGTGTAGACACCTTAAGAGCGCAAATTCTATGTAGGGTTAGACCAATATGACTTGTTAAGCTTTAAATTTTTTTAACCAAACATAGTTTACTTTATTGAATTTGTTTTAGTTTTTCTTTCTAAATTTAAGTTCTTTGTTTTAAATATTTAAAATAATGTTTAACAATTGCTTTTAAGGACATTAATGTGATTTTCAACCATTTAACTAAGTGAAGGGTTATATTCTACTTCTTTTGAAAAACTTTAGAGGATATTTTTGGAATAGTTTAAAAATATAACGTATACTTTTTAAATTATCAAAAACACAAGAACAAATGTGAGATTTAGCTAAAACTCAAATGTTACTTTTTAAAATTTTTTTTAATGGGTTAGTTTTATATACATCAAAAGAAGAAGAAGGAGCAACAAACTCGACGCGTGACTCATGTTTCTTTCTTTGTTAAAATAATGCTTCTAATATGTCTTTTCATATTATTTAAATTTAATGGACTAGTAGCTTAAATGTTTAGATACTCTTCAACTAAGCATGGCTGTCCATATACCATCCTATGGCTTCGTTTAATGTGCTACTTGTTATATAGTAAATGTATTAGGTGACCAAAAAGGAATACTACAAGTTGAAAGATGAAAGGATTAATAGTTTTATTTAAATATGTAAATGAAAAATGTAACTTTTCATCCTCTAAAAAATGAACTTTTCACTGTTGTTTTACTTCTTTGAAGACGTTGAAGTACATGTTGATATTGAAATAGGAAACGCAGCGGAAGGGGTGGATCGTTGACAAACAAAAATTTTTCAAAAACTTTGTTCATCGGGATAGATATATAATTTTAATTAATAATAGAAAGCTTTAGGAATTTTACAAAACTTTTGAAGACTATCAGGGTATCCTAGCTTTCCTCTTTGACACCACGATCTTCCAATCCAAGCCTCCACACTAATGGAAAGACAAGTGGGCATCAAACTGTAAGAATGAATTTTCCTCACACTTTTCTGAATCTGCTATATACTCAACACATGAGATAGCGACCTTTTTTTTCAGAGAAGAACTCTCAGTTTTTCTCTCTGAGTATTTTGCAAAAGTTATGTGAATCAAAAAACTCTTGAGATAACTGTTATCTCTCCCTATTTATGTCTGAGCAATTAGTTATTTTTCAATTGACTTTTCAATATGAAAATAATCACCATATCTCACATATAGGGAAATGATATATTTTGCAGGGTTGTAACCTTTTAACTTTCATTTTCCTTCTTTTTCTCTTCTTTCTTTTTTTTTTTCTTCCCGAATGAATCATGTAGGTGATTCTTTCTATATATATATATATATTTATATATATATATATAGATTAAAAACTTTGTTTACGTGAAACGTAAACTTTTAACCCCCTTTTTTTTTTTAACGAATCACTTCATGTGATTCGTATATAATATATATATATATATATATATATAAAGAAAACGTAAACGTAAGTTTACGCTTTACGTTTGTCTATTTTTTTGTTTTTGTTTTATATATATATATATTAATATATTATAAAAACTTATAAAAAAAAAAGATTTGGTTCAAAACCACACACACACACACACACACACACACATATATATATATATATAT